>JANHZT010009981.1:0-13487 GCA_032468215.1 Stegonotus admiraltiensis | reverse complement strand
CATCAAAGCCAGTTGGGTGAGTTTGGTCCAATCACCAGGAGACGGTGAGTTCCAGTCCCGGCTTAGGCATCAAAGCCAGTTGGGTGAGTTTGGTCCAATCACCAGGAGACGGTGAGTTCTAGTCCCACCTTAGCCATCAAAGCCAGTTGGGTGAGTTTGGTCCAATCACCAGGAGACGGTGAGTTCCAGTCCCGGCTTAGGCATCAAAGCCAGTTGGGTGAGTTTGGTCCAATCACCAGGAGACGGTGAGTTCTAGTCCCGCCTTAGGCACCAAAGCCAGTTGGGTGACTTTCAGCTGGAATTCCCCACCAGTTAGTTGGAACTGAAGGAGCTTCCCTAAATGAGAAGACAGATATAGGTAGATACAGATAGATGAGAGAGAGAGAGAGGGAGCACCAGCCCCGTCTCTCAATATGGTGGCTTCAGGTTGCCAAGGGAAGCTGATTGATTTCAGGCAGAGCCTCCTGTACGCAACATGTAAATCAATGCTCTGAGCTCATTCTCCCAAGGTATATTGATGTTCACCAGGTTAGTTGCCTTCAGAAGGGAATTAAGCAAATGGACGATTAATATTTTAGTGGACATTAGTCACGGGAGCCCCATCATTGTTCATTTCCTCCAACAGTAGCAGCCTCTGATTATTTTCCAGCCTCCTGGACTGGCTTCCCAAGGCCGTCCGTTGGGGTCAGCGGGCCAGAGAGCCGGAGGTCCATCAACGTCTCACTCAAGCCCGTTTGGCGCAAGGTGTCCTTTCCTTAAGAACGTCAATAATTCAAGGTAGGGAGGAATAACCGACGAAGAGACAAATAAAAGGGAGCCGTTCTTATCGGCTGTCACACCTTGAAGGAGGTTCTTGGTTAAATTCAGTTTCTCCATTCAGGGCCAAAAAAAAATTGAGTTTTTCATCGTCTACGCAGGAAGAAAATATCTCCGGCACCTTCGTTAATTAAAAAAACCTCTTTGTCTGATGACCGTTAGCTGATATGGATTTTTTTTTTTTTAACGTTCAGGAATTAAAAGCAACTTCTCTTCATTTCAAACGGCGCGTTTGATTTCAAGTTTGAGCTTCGCAGTACGAAGCACTGGGCCGTATCTCGATCTGCGTCCAACGTAGTAGCATTTCACCGGGATACCTAAGAGAGGTTCACCAACGTTCAAAAGATGGCATCGGGATCAAGTTCATGCAGGTGTGAAGCGTTACCGTAGAAATGTAGGGCTCACCGAGGTGCTGGATTAGCGCGAAATGTGGGGTCCTTGGGATTCTTTTAAGTCTGGTTGTTTTCTTGCAAAATCTCTCATGACCGAACTAGGTTACGTCATCACTGCTAGAAGGTGGTGGTATTTGTGCTCTCCTTCTAACCTGTTGCCTGAACTACTGGTTTTTAGCTTTGACAAAGAATAGGGAAGGTCCAGAATGATCCCATATGCATTGAGAGCCACATGGGCGTAGGGGTTAAAATGCCAGCCCAGAAACCAGGAGATTGTGAGTTCTAGTCCCCTCTTAGGAATGACAGCCGACTGGGTGTTTTCGACTAATTACTCAACGGCGAGTTCTAGTCCTCCATTAGGCTTGAAAGCTGACTGGGTGACTTTGGGCCAAGTACCAGGAGACGATGAGTTCTAGTCCCGCCTTAGGCATGGAAGTCAATTGGGTGATTTCGGATCAATCACCAGGAGATGGTGAGTTCTACTCCTGCCTTAGGCGTCAAAGCCGTCTGGGTGACTTGGGGCCAATCACCAGGAGACAATGAGTTCTAGTCCCGCCTTAGGCATGAAAGTCAATTGGGTGATTTCGGATCAATCACCAGGAGAGAGTATGTTCTAGTCCCACCTTAGGCATGAAAGCTGGCTGAGTGGCCTTGGGCCAGTCTGTCTCTCTCAGTCCAGCCCACCTCACAGGGTTGTTGTAGGGTAGGGGGTATTACTTAAAGGCGGGATTAAAAATGCTAATAAAACAAGAAGAAAGAAAAGACGGAGATCAAATATGTATTCAAATCATTGCATTTTAACACATACATGAGACAGAGACAGAGACAGAGACAGAGACAGAGACAGAGAGGGAGGGAGGGAGAGAAAGAGAGAGAGACAGAGAAAGGGACACACACACACACCCACACACACACAGAGAGAGAGAGAGAGAGAGAGAGAGAGAGAGAGAGAGAGAATCTCCAAAACACACAGACACACTCTCGACTTGTGCTGCTTCCCAAATACACATTTGTCTAACTAAAATGTGCTTAATTAATATTTCATGTTGCTGCCTTGGAAACTCTACATTCCTAATGGATGGTATTGATCAAAGGCAGAAAGAGAGAAAACTGCCTGTTAGCTGGAGGGGAAAAAAAGGAAAGCTGTCAGTTACAGAAACCGTGCAGGTTCAAAGGGCTAAAACTCGCAGCCAATCTGAAAGGCATCCGAGGAGACGACTAGAGAGAGATAATGAGCGGAGCCCGCTCACCCAACCCCTTACCGACGGGATGAGCGGCCAATATAAATAATGCAGATTTTAAAGCCTGTCGGTTTTTAACCTCAACTGGAACGTGAGATGGGAGCTACAAAACTTTCCGAGTCCAACGGCGTTTCCTAAAACGAACAACAACAAAAAAACCCAAAGGTTTGGTAGTGTTTGCCAAATGGGGATCTGGTTTTTCTTGGGAGAACTTCAGAAGGATAGCCGGCAGGTTCTCCTCAGTGGTGGGCCGCTGCCGGTTCGGGCAAACCGGTAGTTCCGGCCAGTGGCTGGGCTTGCCCACCTGCCCTTGCGCTGTCTCGTCCTATATAATTGCTGTTTTTTGGATGCCGCACGCATGCACGGAAGGAACGTGTGTGATCGAAGCCAGCATGCACGCACTCACATTTTTGGTTCTAGGCCAGTGTTTCTCAACCTTGGAAGCTTGAAGATGGGTGGACTTCAACTCCCAGAATCCCCCAGCCAGCAGCGCTGGGAGTTGGAAGTCCACCCATCTTCAAGCTACCATCTTCAAGCTACCAAGGTTGAGAAACACTGGTCTAAGAGAAACACTGGTCTAAGCCATAACGATAAGCAGTACATGCCCTTTCTGTTACAGATACCTGTTCATCCAGTGCCTGACCCTTTAGTTCATGAAGTTCTAAATTTGGCTTTCAAGCACTTTAAACACAAGGAAGGGTAAGTATATTTAGGATATCAGATACCTTGTTCTGAGTGAGTACTGACCATTCCAGGATCTCAGAGAAGTTGCACTAATGCAGTTGTTTTTGAGTTCAACTTATTTACATTTTTTGCTAAACAACATTATGATTTAACAGATACCCATCCCATTGACTTGGTTTAAATTTATTTCAAAGGCCTGGATCCTACAAGAAAGAACATGCAAGCACCCCTTCCAATCCTATATCACAAAGTAATCGCACAATAAGTATTAAAATGCTGATTTAAGAATATCTAAAATGTTGTAAGAGTTAATAAATAACCCTGAATGGATATAGTAAAATTAAGAGTCAATATTAGCAACGGTTAATATTCTGCCTAGATGGTTTCAAATGTGGGAAATTTCTTCTATTATGATTACATGATTCTTGGGGCTGTTGCTATAGGAATAGTGCAAAATTTTGTAAAATTGAGTCTGATTCAAAATACACAACCACAACAAGTTACAATAATAGAAATTCAGGTCCCAATTGTGGTTGTAATTTGAGGGCTACCTGTATGTGCAGCATTGTGTTAAATTGTATCTTAATATCAAATTTGTGGTTTTTCTTTTCATTGTAGGTATTCAGGGACCAACACTGGAAATGTCCATATCATTGCAGATTTATATGCAGAAGTGATAGGTGTTCTTGCCCAATCAAAGTAAGCAATTTCTTTTTCAAGATTCAAAAATTTCTTCTTTGCCACAAGTTTACATATAACTGTAAACGCTTAATGATCACAGATAATGGGTTTTTTAGCATAACAAATAGTAACAATTAATATCTACTAATCAATTGCTTAACGCATTGTAAGCCGCCCTGAGTGTCTGGAGAAGGGTGGCATATAAATCAAAGTTTTTTTTAAAAAAAAATTGTCACAGTGATAAATTGTTTTGCAACTCTCTCTCTTAATGAGTGCATTCACTTTGAGTATTTTCTTTTGAAATGTTTTTTCTTTCTCAAACACAATAATGTTTTTTGATGTTTTTGATGATGTCACTGCTAAAAGTCAAATTGATTTTGTCATATATCCTAATGTAATCTAATGGCCCAGTATTGTTTGTATGGTTGTAACTATATTTTTAAAATGAGGGCAATTATTTTACTTTTTATGGGAAATCATTTTATCCATTCTTTTTGAAAAACTTGCTATTTTTTGACTTAGGTTTCAAGCTGTTAGAAAAAAATTTGTTACAGAATTAAAGGAACTGAGGCAAAAGGAACAGAGCCCTCATGTGGTACAAAGTATTATCAGCTTAATTATGGGGATGAAGTTTTTCAGAGTAAAAATGTATCCTGTGGAAGATTTTGAAGCATCATTTCAATTCATGCAGGTAAGCTATTTCATCATATTAATAGTTAGGATCCTTCCTTAGTTTATACTTTACAGGATACACAAATGCAGGTTGTTGCTATATAGTTCCTAAAATTAAGTAGAAAAAGAAGTAAGGGATAGTAATGTGGAGACAGAGATAAAAGAACATGGAAATGTTTAAGTATATGGTTTTTCCAGTCTGATCTCCAGGGGGTTGATACATAAAAATCTCTCTTCCTAGACCCCATTAGATGGTACTTTTCACCAGTTTGGATCAGAACATGCATCTCTTGCTATATCTAATGGGATCCAGGAAAGGTGGTTCCTCAAATAACCCAGTCCCATACTAAGAAGGGACTATGATGTTATAAGTTATACTGTCATCTTGAATTGAACATAGAAACATTCCGGTAACCAGTACAACTCATGGGGTAGAAGTGTGACATGCTAGATCAGGGGTGTCAAACTGGATTTCTTCAAGTGCCAAATCAGCATTGAAGTTCTCCACAGGCTGGCTGGAAGTGTGGGGAGGGGAGACAGGACGGATGCTTCCTGCAGCACTTTACCAGCCAAAACAGGGCGCAGAGGGCTGTTTTGGCCAGCAGAGGCACTGCAGGCCGGTCCTTTGATATTTCCACGCCAGCCCCACGGGCCGGATTTAAGCACCCCACGGGCCTGATCCAGCCCGTGGGCCTTGAGTTTGACACCCCTATGCTAGATAGTTGAAATTACTTCAGCATTTAAAAAGTTAAAAGAAAATCAGCAGATTAAACCTAAATTGGAAAAGTCACCTACCTGGTTATCAGCACAAAGCTGTTGACTAGGAATTCTTGAATTCTAATCCCAACATATCTGAAATAAAATTCAAATTATGTAGTGTTTTACATATTATTTATTTTCTGTGAAGAATGTTAATGTATAACCCGCTACAACTAGTAATCTAATGATTTATGCATGGTAACTAATGAATATCCCCACAAAAAAGGAACGATAGGCATATTATTAGGGGGAAAACAGAAAGACACTCTATAGAGAAATCTAAATTCAAAGAAAGTTAACCATATGTAGTCCTCTAGGAATGTGTGGATGAAGTTGACTTTAAAAAATTCTTCTTGGTTTCTCATAAGTTTCCAAATAGGATTTTACTCTTGAGTTCTAGGAAGTACTTCCTAAATTCATGTATCCATAGCTAGAGATTGGCTATAAATTCTTGAATTATATCATAAGGAGCAAAAATAGTGATGGGAAGCCATCATTTGGAAAGTTTCAACGATTTGGTCTTTTTAACAATATTCCAAAAAAGGGACAGTTTTTTTCTTCAGCTATTTGTCCCAACATCTTTCTCTTTGTCAACGATTAAAATCAGTGTAGAACAGAAGAACATTATGGTCCACTCTACTTAATCTTCAGAAAGGAAAGTAAACAAGCTGAAGTATAATGACTTGCTTATCACATAATTAACTACTTTAATAGTAGTGTTGAGGCATTACATCTCTAGGTAAAATTTTGGAAGCCAACATTTGGCTATGTATGACATTTTGCATACTAAAACTATATAGGGTTTTTTCCCCCTGAAAAAATGTTTTTGAATATAGCATTGCAAGAGCGTAATCAGTACCAATTCTGGACAGGTGTGTGTTTTATTTTTACCAAATCATTGTTTTGAAGGTTGTTTCCAATGACTTCAAAATATCAATTTTGCAGTGGTCTTCAAGACTTGAAAAAAAATGCCTTAATATGTGTAACTGCGTATCACAAATAGTTGAACACTGTCATAGTTTGGTTTATCACAAATATTAGCAAAAGTGATGTAATGTTTTCCAAAACTTGGAATTTTGCATAGGAAAAAAATTGTTCATAAGCTTCAGCTTATTCATAGAATAAAAACATTGAAGAACTGCTAATTTAAGGTTTCCAAATTCATTCCCGTTTAAACTGGACTATTTTGTTACCTGTATCTAGTTCTTTTATCTGCAATAGGATTTGTGTTTCTGTTGTTTTCATTTATTCTTGCTGAAGAAGATGGTGCACAGCAGAAATTTGATAGCTATTTTCTTGCAGGAATGTGCACAGTATTTTTTGGAGGTAAAAGATAAAGACATAAAGCATTCGCTTGCTGGTTTGTTTGTAGAAATTCTCATCCCTGTTGCTGCTGTAAGTATAATTTATTATTTCACAAATACAGGGTATGGTATTTATGCAAAAGGAGAGACATTTTCTCCTCAAATGGAGTTCGCAGGTCTGAAAAACCCACTTTTTTATATTTGAGTGTATTTTGCCATACAGATAATGACGAACATTAATTCTTTTTTTACAACTAAATATGTGATTTTTAAAAAAAAATTCATTATGGGGTTTACTTGTAAAATTAAGGCCAAAATTCACCTTCCCACAATTCAGTGAACAACTCCTCCCCCCCTCCCCCCCCAAATTTTGGCAGAGGAACCAGAGGAATTAAAGTAAATGTACAGCTGTTCTTTCTGTCTCTCTGTTCTTGTAGGGGTTTTGGGGTTTTTTTTTGCTATTTATGGTAGGACTTTTATGCAGTAAATCTTTAAAGTGTTTGGACTTGGACTAAGTTTTTTGTTGTATAACTGAATTGTTTTTAACAGCAGGATTTAAATCTGTGAGAAAGTATTATATGACTCTCATGCTTTATATCATTTTCTGTGTTACTACCTTTATCCTTGAAGGTATAGTGTAGATCTGTTTCTTTTGATTCTAGGCTGTTAAAAATGAAGTGAATGTGCCATGCCTGAAAAATTTTGTGGAGATGCTCTATCAGACAACTTTTGAGCTGAGCTCAAGAAAGAAGCATTCATTGGTATTTTAAGTTGTTTAATTTTTGTCTAGGATATCAAATATGTAATTTGATAGTATGTCACATAGCAAATATCTGGGGTCAGAATTTGACAGAGAACTACAAGATTTTTTCTTGATAGGATCTTTTAAATCCAATTTTAGTTATTTTAATCCAATTTTAATCCAATTATTTAATATTATGATCTTGGTTCTCTATATGTGTAGCAATTGAAGGAAGCATTTTCAGTACTGTAAACTGATGTTTAGAAAACTTTTCTCAGGTGCCAAACCTATGTTAAGTTTTGTTTGAAGAGAAAAGCTGTTTTCTCATATTGGCTTAAAATGGACCTGGGTGGGGCTGTTTGCTGAGCATCTGTAAACCACTTAGAGTGGGCTGTAAAGTACAGCGAAGCGGTATATAAGTCTTAAGTGCTATTGCTATTATAGTTTAGATTAATTTATGTATCAGGATTCTGGCTAATGTAAGAATGCAATCATAGATAACGCCAAATATTTACCAAACTGTGGTTCATTTAACCACACTTTATTGAATGCACCATAGTTTGTTAAATATATACAGCTCATTGGTCCATTAATCATTCTTTACAAATTTACAGTGGCTGAGTTTGCATGCTTAATAACCCAGCCATGATATTTTCTGTTTTTCTGAAAGTTTTAACAAATTGTTCCTCTCTCACAGGCTTTGTATCCATTGATCACCTGTTTGTTGTGTGTCAGTCAGAAGCAGTTTTTTCTAAATAACTGGCATATCTTCCTACAGAATTGTCTGTCTCATTTGAAGGTAAGGACTGTTTCATCACGCTCCTGTCAGATTTAGTAGGTAATATTCTCAATCTAGATTAACCACAAAATAATATAAAATCCATATAAAATAAATGTAAGGCTCCCATAGAGGATAGTATTTGTAACTCAGGGTTGAACTGAGGGTAGAGTCCTTGGTGTTCTCTGAGCTTGTTGATTACAGATGGTAACAAATGGTTTGATTGCAATTAGGTAATCAGGGAAAGAATATAATGCTTGTAGCTCACAACAACTTGTGAGCCTATTTGAGGCCTATTCATAAGGCTTGTAATGTGAAGCCATTTCAAGTCAGAATAACCTATTCCTGCATATTTCTCAGAATTGGTTTTTCATACTGCCTGTGCTCATTTTATCCATTGTGAATTCCAGTTATTTAGAAATTTACTTTGGGGAAGTTGGACTTGGTCATGAGTCCTTTTTAAATATTGCTTTCCAGTGGAAACTGCTTGGAATAGTTGTACCTAAGACCAAAAGCCTTCTTGAGTCTTAGGCCCTCTGATGTTGACCAAAGATCAGCAATGTTTTTGCAGCCAGGAGCTGCACTTCCTTACTTTTTTTTTGTTTGTTTGTTTGTTTCTACATTTATTTATTGCCCCAGTTTGGATGCTAAAATATCAAGCTGTTTGCATTTTAATGGGAGGTTAAGGGCACTAAAGAGAGCCAGTTTGGTGTAGTAGTTAAGGCATCAAATTAGAAATCAGGAGAGTGTGAGTCTTGCCTTAGGCACAAAGTCAGCTGGGTATCTTGGGCTATTCACTATGTCTCGGCCCTAGGAAAGAGGCAATGGCAAACCACTTCTGAAAAAAATGCTGCAGGGACTTGTCTGCGTTTTCAAGAATCAAGATTGAACAAATGGGGAAGGGAATGATGTTTAAAGATTACAGAATCTTAAATCAGCTACTTAGCCTCTTAATCTTATTTTAAAAAAGTGGGTGGGAGAATCATATATTCCAAAATAAATAGTGTTGACACTGAACTTCAGTGATATAATCTGAAAAAAATACAGAAACAGGGCTGAGGAGCCTTATGTTAATGTAGGTTGCTCATCACTGACGTAGATGATCTATTATCAAAACACCCTTTCTCCTGTAAGTGCACAGGAGTCTGAAGGAGGAGGGAAAGAGCAGATAGAAAAGCAATAATTGCATCAGAGATCAGAACAGAGTATTATATGTTGTATGCAACCTAGCTTTCTCTTTTGAGTTCTGTTGTTGTCATTGTGGAGATATCAGTTTGAAGTCATAGGGTAGTGGAACATTCACCATTCCGATAATGTATAGCATGCCCCATAGCCTTGTTTATGATGCCATTCATTTGTAGAGTCACATCAATTTTAATGGAAAATCTAAAAACACTTTTTAATTATTGTCACTGTAACATTTGAATAATATACGTGCTTCATTGATTTTGTTAATAATATTACTGTTAATGCTTGAATTTACAACTGCCTAGCTTTAAATTGTGTAACAATAACAATTCAACCGTTGGATGTGTTAGGATAGTATTCTTTCTCTTACTATTTACTTTGTCAAGGTTGTGTGTATTTCTTTACACAATGGCAACTCTTTTGCAACACCTCCCCTTTTATTGTCTCTGTCTACCTGCTGTTGCTATGTGTTTAATATAAAGGGTATGCAAGTGTCTTTTTAATTTTCTTATTTAGAAATATCACACTGCTGACAATGGGCAAATAAAAACTTCCGTTGTCGGGGATTTTAGTTGTCATATAGCATGTACCACATATTTTAATATAGTTTTGTTCCCCTAACAACATAACATTTTATGATGTGGCTCTGTTCAATAGAAGGAACTAAAGCTATTATACTATTTTTTATTTAATTTTTAAAATTAATTTGTTTATTAAAATCCTGCAATATTACAGTTTTTTAAAAAGAAATCAGATTTGAAAAAATAATTCATGCATTATATTCAAGATACTGAGATTTTACAATAGAAACATAATTATGCTCAAATTCTGTAACTAACTAACAAAGCTGCCAAGTAAATCTAGTTCTGTATTATTTTCTTTTAACATGTATTAATTGTTTTAAAACATTATTAAGTAGTAAGTTATCACAACTCAGAATAAAACTAATACAGAGTATATATAAATAAAGTGTCAGAACTAATAACGTATCTTTTAAGATATGTCTCAGAATGCTGGTTGACAAAACTTTTTAATTATCTTGCATTAAGCTTACCTTAATGCAGGAACACGTGGATGAGCAACTCAGAACTTCCAGTTATTGAATATTTGGGGATCTTTATCCTAATACAATTAATTTCATAATACTTGGATTTGATTGCACCTGATACATGATTCCATTTGTTATCATGGGGTTTAAGTGAATTGATAATAAATATTTAAATATTTGTAAACCAAGAAAGAAAGAAAATAGACTTTAAGAGGAATAGGAAAATATTATTTTTCCATTTTTTTAGAATTATAAAAGAAAATAATAAAAAATGTTTATAGACAATCTTAAGAGTGATCAGTTTTCTATGTTGAAATTCCAGCAGCTATTTTTAAAATGTCTAAAATTGTTCACATCTTCATTGATATAATCCAAGTTTAGATGCAGACTATTCTTGCACAGTTTCTAAACTGTGAGATATTGCAAATAACATATAGTATATTAAGGACACTGAATTACAGTATTGTGGTATCCAAATCATGCGTATAACCATGGTGGTGCAGTAGTTAGAATGCAGTATTGCAGGCTAACTCTGCCTTTTGCCAGGAGTTCAATCCTGACAGGCTCAAGGTCAACCCCCTCCTTCCATCCTTCCGAGATAAGTAAAATGAGGACTCACATTATTGAGGCAAATATGCTGATGTTGTAAACTTCTCAGAGAGTGTTATAAAGCTCTGTTGAGCAGTATATAAGTGCTATTGCTTCTACCAGGAGTGGGCAATTATGGCCCTTTATGAGTTGTGGACTTAAACTCCCAGAATTCCTGAGCCAGCCATGTTAGCTCAGGAATTCTAGGAATTGAAGTCCATAAGTCATAAAAGGGCCATAGTTGCCCATCTCTGGAGTTTTTCTCTGTCAAAATATTTCTGTTGAATGGAGCCCCAATAAACAGCTTTCTGTTTGTCCTTTTTATTTTTTCATCTAACATGCATGTGCTTCCCATTCTCATGTTTGTTATGTTTTGCTGTCTTGCATTGCTTTATTTAGATCCCATCTAACAACAGTATCAGAAAACAAATAGAAACACTTCAGGTGAGTTAATATGCTGTCATAGTAAAGTAAGAAATTGCTTTGCTTCATGTTTTTCTGTTGTTTCATTGTATATTTTATTTCCCTCTCTAGAACAAGCAGTTTTGTTTTAACGTATCTCAAAAAGAGTATTATAAGTTAGTATTATTTGTGGAGAAAACATACTTCGGTCACAGTATTAACCATGTTATTATTACTACTATTTGATACCTTTTTCTTTAAATATTTCCTCTGAGTTAATCACAGAAAGCATGTTTTCATTTTAAATAAAGACTGAAATAGCTTTGATTTTCTGACTATGTAGTATTCTGTGGAGGAAGACATTTTCTGTAACATGCAGGGCAATGAGATGGGAATCATATTGGATTATTTCTGGGACAGGTTTTACAAAGTACATTCCGAAACAACACTTCACTTAAACTACAAATATTGATATGGTTCTTATGTTTATGGAAAAAAAATACAGAGAATCAATTTCTACCAAACTTTAATGTCTTTATGTTAATTTGAGTGCACAGTGTTTTGCCATTGCAGGAACTTGAAGTATAATTTAAGGAATGTCTTGGTTATTAGAGCTACTACTAATAATTATCTGCAGTGTGGCTTATGTGCAATAATAACAGTTTTTAAAAAAATGTTTTTTACAGAATAAAGACCCGAAAATGTCTCGAGTTGCACTGGAATCGCTATATAGATTATTATGGGTTTATGTTATTAGAATAAAATGTGAAAGCAACACTGTAACACAGAGGTAAGCCATTTGGTTTAATGTACTAAAATGTTGATGTTAAAAGGGCTGTGGCTGCCTTTTGGTAGAATTGCTAATGGGATTTTTCAATATTCTCTTCTACATCTTTTCCTGTACAGCCGTCTGATGGGCATAGTATCTGCACTTTTTCCAAAAGGCTCCCGCAGTGTGGTCCCTCGAGACACACCTCTGAACATATTTGTAAAAATTATTCAGTTCATTGCTCAGGTAAATCCTCTTTATAAAAGTTTTAGCCCAAATGTGATAACTGAAATATTTCAACATTTGCTCATTCCCCTATTTAAACCTTAATGTTCTACAAGAACTTTTAAGTTACATATTTTTAACCTTCCAAGAAAACTGTGATTTATATTAGATTGAAACACAAGAATTTGTCCAAACTACTGAGAGATACTGTTAAAGAACAGAAGATTTAAAGTTTAAGTTTTCATACATAACAAATACTATAGCTTTCTGGTTTTTGAAGTTGTCACATTCCCCCATGTAGCAGGACTTGCTTATAGGATTTTGGATTAATAATTACATCAATCCATCAGCCACTCTTGATCTTCAGTCATTTTTGAACACACTCAGTGGCACATACAGTACAAAGGATAGAAATCAGTGAAGAAATACAGTTGCCTTTTAGAAACGTTTGTATGCCACTCCTGATTTCTACACTGGTAAATTTCTAATAAACCTCTTGTAAAAAAAAGTTCCAAAATTTGAAATCCAGTGTTATAAAATATGTAATGCCGGCTGGTAGCTGCCTATGCAGGAGAAAAAATTTGAGCTTCAGATAATCTTAAATTTAGGCACATATTTTTGTGGGACCTTGTTCAACATGTGATAGTACAAATATCTTTAAATAGTTTACATTACAACTTACAATTACCATAATAAATGGGAAAAATGAGAGTAATTTGGGAAGATAATTTTTTTCTTAAATAAATAAAAATAAAATTAATTAGATTTATGCCGGTTACCGTGAAAGTCAAGATTAGCATTTTTACTAAAATGGTTTAGCATATTTATAAAAAAAATTATACAGTTGTGATTTCCCCCCCCCCAGGAACGTTTGGATTTTGCAATGAAAGAAATAATTTTTGATCTTCTCAGTGTGGGAAAATCCCCGAAAACCTTCACTATTAATCCAGAGGTAAAAAAGAGAAACTAAAATATTGTATGCAATTTGTTTTTAATAAGATTGTAAACACATAATGTAATGAGGGTCTCTTAGAAATACTACAGCTGATTTGATGTAGTGGCTAAGGCATCAGGCCAGAAACTGGGAAACTCTGAAAACCAGCTAGGTGACTTTGGACCAGTTATTCTCTTTCTGCCCTAGGAAGTAGGCACATTTAAATCACACTATTAAAATAAATTGCAGAAATCCAGCTTTTGG
>JANHZT010009977.1:321188-335082 GCA_032468215.1 Stegonotus admiraltiensis | reverse complement strand
AAGCTGGCTCAGGAATTCTGGGAGTTGAAGTCCACAGGTCATAAAGGGGCCATATTTGCCCACCCCTGGCTTAAACCATGGTCAGTGCCTTTATTATACAGGGTGCACACATTTCCTTTTCTAATTGAATGTGGTTATTACCTGCTTTTTGGCTTTGGATCAACAAGTTTGAAAACACTGACTGAGTTTTCTTAAACCTTTAGCCCAAAGTTTTAAATACAATTTAAGATACTCTAATTTTTTTTTATAAAAAATAATAAATTGATTTTGGAATGTTACAAATGTCCCCCCCCCAAGTCCTTTATTAAGCTAATTTAACTTTAAGTGCAGTTTTGGATTAACCAGAAATCTCAATTTAGCTTTTTTCTTTGTGAATTTTTATTTTATTCAAAAAAAGTTAAAATACAAATTAAAAAAAAAGTTTTTACAGAAACAAGCAACAAAAAACCCAAAACAAATGAAACATTAAAAAATGCACAAACATATATAATTATATTATTCCTGTTAGTTGAATACTGGTAAATACATTGACAAGCAAAGTCAATGGGGAAGCCAGATTCACTTAGCAACTGTGTTACTAACTTAACAACTGCAATGATTCTCTTAACAAATGTGGCAAACAATATCACAAAATGGGGCAAAACTCACTTAACAACTGTCTCACTTAACAACATAAATTTTGGGCTCAATTGTAGTTGTAAATTGAAGATTACCTGTATAAGAATCTTTCTAATGGGAAAATGCTGTTGTTTCGAATGCTTACAAAAAACTCCTATAATATAGAGTAGGAGTATGAAGATTGGATACAAGAAGGAGCCAGAAGAATTTAAATATTATAATTAAAGGACAAGAGCACTAAAATTTGACTTACTATAATAAGCATATATATGAATCAACAGAAGTTAATTTCAGGAATGTGTTATGATAGATAGACTGTCTTTAAAGATGTTATGGAAGAAGAACAAGTTTTACTGGACAAGATTAAGACTGATCTGAAAGTTTTTATATTTTTAGAAAGAGATTGGACAACTATTTGTCTGAAATGGTATAGGGCAGTGATGGCTAACCTTTTTGCCTCCATGTGCCAAAAGTGAGGGGGGAGTGCAGGGGGGTTTGAGCGTGCATGTGCCCACACCCATAATTCACTGTGCCCCGCCCCCATGCATGCACGTGCGACCCGCACTCCCACTTTTGGCACGCGATGGCACGGTGGACCTGGTAGGCCTGTTTTTTGCCCTCCCCAGGCTCCAGAGGCTTTCTAGGAACCTGGGGAGGGTGAAAACGGCCTTCCCCCCACCCCCGGAGGCCAGAAATGGTCCGTTTCCCGATTTCTGGTGGGCTCAAAAGGCCTGAAAATCAGCTGGCATGCACACTGGAGCTGAGCTAGGGTAACACTTGTGTGCCCACAGATATAGCTCTGCGTGCCACCTGTGGCACGCATGCCATAGGTTCGCCATCACGGGTATAGGGTTTCCTGCTTGAGCAGGGCGATTGGACTAGAAGACCTCCAAGGTCTCTTCTAACTCTGTTATTCTGTTAAAACTGAGACTGGTCTGAAGCTGGATTTTAAAATAATATACTACAAGAATGATATGAAAAAAGAATGTTACAGTGGGTATACAAATAAAACGACTTATGGCTGAATAATTAGAAGATGTACAAATTACAGACTAAGAACATAACTTGGATAATTTTTGAATATTGGATTTGCAAAAATATTTGTCAAAGTTTTGAAGGATTTTGTGAGAAGGAACAAAGTAAAAATAAAACAAATAAAGCTCTACATCAACTTTTGCTGACTAGAATTGAATGACTTTCAGGAGTTTTTATACATGAGAGATGGAATATGGGAAGAAGAGTTTATTTGTTATATCTGATAAGTTACTAAAATTGTTTCTACTTGTAATGAAGGGGGAAGTAACTTCTTTTTATATTCTTTTCTTCGCTATATTTTTGTCTTTATTGCCTAATATTTTTTCTATTTTTTCCCTATATTTTCTATTTTTATTTTTTTGATTGCATTATTGTTTATCTTTTTAATTGTAGTGTTTAATAAAATTACTATAAAAAGTTATTTGTGTTGCATTGTTTGGAGAGAAACAATAACTTTAGAATCTGGAAATCAACTTTAAAAAACCATTTTTGTCTTAAATCAGGTTCACAGGAGGTATTGAGTGCCAATATAGCAACGAATCAAACTAAATCAGATTCCTTAACTTTTTTCAACTAACAAATCATTGTAGTTATTTAAAGTCTGTTATTTTAGGCAACATCATTCTTATGTTGGTTCCCTCCTAATTACCTTAAAAAAACCAGGAATGTCTTGAGAATATTCCTTCCAATAATGAATCTGTCTTCCTATATTAACTGGACATTCATTTTAACAATGAATAAAGAGAAACTATGAACAGACTATTGAGATCTGCTCTTCTATTTCATTAATTGCAGTTGAGTTGGAAGACGGAAGCCTCGTGAAGATTGACTGAATTGTGGTGTTTTAAATATTAAGAGATTCTCTTATTATTCTCTGGAAATGTTTTAATTAATCAAACTATTACTTTCCCCTAAAACATAAAAGGAATACAATTATAAATATAAAATTATAAAAAGAAAGAAAAAGAAATAATAGAGGAAATTATAAATTCAGACAATATGATTATGCTGACTTGAGGTTATTTAGGAATCAAATGACAAACCTGAATTAAAGAGTACCTCATGCCAGGCATTTATTCTTTCAAGTAGAATGGATAGGGTTTCATGCTGTTCCTCTGAGCTGGAGAAAATACAGGTAGTCCTTGACTTACGACCACAATTGAGGCCAGAATTTATGTTGCTAAGTGAGTTTTGCCTCATTTTATGACTTTTCTTGCCACATTTGTTAATTGAATCACTGCAATTAACTCAGATTTCACTTTAGTGTGATTGTTTCTGTTGTTTAGAGTGAAGTTTTATCATGGCCCCCCCCCCCCCGAATTCATCTACAGAGTGGAGCTCAGATGCTGAGAAACATTATATATTCATATAAGATTTTTTGTCAGTTTTTGTGCAATTTTGTGCATAGAGCACAAACAAAGGAAAGATACTTTAATTTCCACATTGGATGACAGGCTGGAAAAACGGATGGAATTAGCAGAGATGGCTAAATTGACTGCCTTAATAATAATAATAAAAAAATAATACAACTAAGTTTGTTTCCACTTGGAACCTTTTCTGGCCTTTGTGCTTGAGATGGAAAAAAAATGAAACTTTGACTTTGGGTTTTGCTGATTAGATAATGGCTAGTACATACTATTCTGTAAAAGTAAAAAGTTGAGGCTGTATATTTGTATCATATTCTACTGTGCTAAAAAGTCAGAAGTCAATGTTTTTCTTTCTTTTTTCCCCTTTCCCCTTACACATTTTCTCTTCTCATTTTCCTCCCTTACTTTCCCACTATTTTCATTTTTCTTTATATTTCATATTTTGATTAATAAAAATTTGGAACTAGTTTCTTGTCAGTTTTTTGGGGTGTGTGTGTCACAATTCAATTTGTTGTTTTTTTAATCATCCAGATCCCTAAATAGTTAGAATCTGACTATCAGCAGGACCCACTCTATGATGTGAACCTTCTGAAGCATTAAAACAGCACAAGTCCTTTTTAAAAAAAAAGATGTCAGGCTTTCAGAGGGCTGTGCAGGTGAGGACTGCCTTCTGCATTGCTGTTTCCTGTGTTGTACTTGTTTCCTACTTTTACAGACCTTTTAAGTTAAACTTCTAAGCATGCATCAATTTTTAATTCTTATTTTCATTTACACTATCAGCCACCTTCAGTACATTGCAAACAGAACAATAGATTTAAATTGTGCTAATGTTCATGCTAACTAGTTCAGCACATTGCCAGTTTTAGGGGATCAAATCTTGAATGGGGTATTCAATGTAACCTAGTTCTAAATGCAGTTTTAATTATGATGCAGAAATCTCAAATCCTATAATACGTCTTCAAATATAGGATAATATAACATTCAAACCACAAATGTTTTTCTGTTTTTTATCTAAGAATAGAAACTTACTATACCATGATATCCAACAGTCTGATTTCTTAATATATGCCAAATGATTAAATTAAAAAAGTATCTGGATAAATAATGAGAGGATTATATATCAAAAGTGCACAATTATTTCGTTTCTGAAATTAAGTGCACAATTATTTCATTTTAGGAAAGGGCTAAAAACACATGTCTGAGCCCCTGAGAAAACCACTGTCAAAATATGATTTAGAAACTCAAGAAAACAAATTGAATTTTTGTATTTTAAAAACTGTATTGCACTAAAAACAATTGATTCAATTTATGATTATGTGCCATTATATTGATACTAGCTTAAATGTGCACAGATAGATTGTTTTTTGGTTGGTAATCTAGTCCTTCAAATCTTCCAACAGTGCATCCATTGCTGCTATAACTGAGTCCATCACCTGGCTGCTGATCATCCTATTTTTTTTTCCTTCCACGTTTCCCAGCATTGTAAACCTTTCAAGGAAACTAGATGTCGTTGAAATAATGTATTCAGAATGTGATTTGAGCCTGGTCATTTGTGTCACAAAAGAGAGTTCTGTGATTCCATGTGTTTGTTTTCCTGGTTATCCAAGGTATTCCAAAGAGTTTTCTAAAATGCCAACATTGAAATGAACAATGCTCTTCCTATCCTATTTCTCTAAAGTCTAACATTTTCTTCCATGGAGTGTCATAAGAAAAATTATTACAGTACCTGCATTATTAGATCTTTGCAGGCATGGACACATCCTAGCATCTGTGTCTCTTTTCCAAAACCTTCTTTGCTATTCCACTAAATGTCACTAGAGGATTTTCCTATAATTTTTATTTATGTTGTTTCTTTTTGTGTCTGTGGCATAGTTTTGTCTGCTGGTTCTTTACCGATGATAACCACTATTGTGGGTGGAGACAGCAGCCAGGCATGGGTTGTACTCGTCTGTTCAGTTTGAAGGACAGAGTCTGTCAGAGTTGTTAAGTCCCGCCCTTGTTGCTAGGGTCTTCCAGTTTATGACTCAGTCCTTCAGACTGGATCGTCGTGTCGGGCTGTTTCTCCTGCTACATTTGTTTGCTATTCCTATTTGCCTTTTCTCACTCAAGGATTCTATTGCTTATCTTCTTGATCGTGAGTGACAGGACTAATCTTGGTCTTGGCTTTTTTCCATAGACTCCTTGAGTTGAATTATTAGACCTTCCAGAATACTTACTTTTTAGCTATCAGAGTAGCTATCAGCTATGTTATTAGCATAGCATACACTAATTTTATTTGTTTGCTTGTTTGTTTATTACCTTTATTTTTATTACCTTTATTTTGCCTCTGTCAACCATGGGGCTACTCCAAGTGACTTACAATAATAAAAAGAAAAAAAATGAAAGAAGTGTAAACAGAACAGAAAGTAAATAATAGACCCATAACATAAACAATGAAAAAGGAACACAACAAGAATACATCAATATGATAACCAAAAAGATGGATAGATGGAAAGCAGAGAGGAAGGGAAGGGAGAGGTGGTGTTTGCTATCAATCCAGCAGCCTCTGCCAGTCTGGAACTACTCCTTTTGGTCCCAGGCCGATTGGCAGAGCCAGGTTTTCAGGCTTATATGGAAGAATAGAAGGGTGCGGGCAGATCTTACCTTAGAGGGTAAGATGCTCCAAAGGGCAGGAACCCAAATTTTTGTTTCTTCCTCCAATTTTAATTCCACTTCCCAGTCCAATTCCCTGAATATATTTATTCAGTGCATAGGTTGAATAAATGAGGAGAGAGCATACAATCATCTCTCTCTTCTTTTAGCTTCAACCAAAGATTATAGATTATAGATATTCATCTATAATTACTTTATACATTTTACTTGGATGGATTAATGCTGAATGAAAATATTAAGGCCAGAGATTTACATGGGTTTTTTTTTTAAATGTAGGAGACTGGAGGTTTGAAAATGCCTTTAATATAAGATTTATTGAATATAATAGAGCTAGAAGGGACCTTGGAGGTCTTCTAGTCCAGACCCCTGCTCATCTTCCTTTTGAAATATGAATCTAAAAGAGACTTACTGCTGAACGAGCAACAGGATTGCATATGATAAAACTAAGCATATGTAGACCAAATAGCATAAATTGCCCCCATCGCTTTTAAGGCTCATAAATTTCTTAGCTAATTTATATACCTGGAACTTCCTATATATACTACCCAATTTTACTCTTGAAATTGGAACAATTTATTCTCTGTTATATGCTTATTTAATATATATACACAAATACGTGTGTTGGTTACCACCCCAATAGACCTGTTTGTAGTGATGATAATTTGCTGGGGAAAAAACACCTTGACTGGATATTATCTGTCTATTCAAGTGCTGAAGTGTAACATGTCAGCAATCTTGAAGCAAAGAGCTATTGCTTTTTTAACCCTCATTCAGCAACCAGATGTTTAATGTATTGCTTAATTGTTCCACTTTGCAGTTCAAAGTATTGCACTGTACTGTGAAAGACTTAATGCTTTCTATAAAGCAGTGGCTTTTTAATATCCAAATGACCAAGCTATTAAAAGTATTGGCAATATTTGAATTAAAAGGTAGGCATGTGGAAGCAGAGAAAATATGAATCAGTCACCATTCCAGAGATAATTCTTTCATACATTTGTAGAGAAAACCCCTTTTCTTACACTGATCAATAAATTTAGTGACTGATCAATAAATGTAAAGTAAGACCTCTTCAACAGGGTGGTCTCCCCTGTAGATTTTAAATGCATGGCATGTTACTAATGACATAGGCAAATAGTACCCAGCCACTAAACAGATTAGAGCATTAAAGGTTAAAAAACAATGCCTTGAATTCATCTTGGAAAACAATCTGCACAGATTTTTCATGGTAGGCACAATATGGTCATTGTATTGTATTCAACATTTTGCAGCAGTTGTATTTTTGGAACATACTTCAAGTGTGATTTAATGTATTGTAGTAGTCTAATCATGATTTAACAAATTATAGATAAACACACAGGGAACATATTTTCTAAGGCGTATTTGCTGTTAGTGCAGTAAATTGATTGGCATGAATACAGAAGTAGCTACTGGTAAAGCCGTCCTTCTGAAATTCAGCTTTACTGCTGAAAAACACGACGACAGGATTTAAAAAGTAAAGCTCTGTGGTGGTGCCAGATGCTACAGTAAAAAGGGTCTTTGGAGTACACGGTGGGAGAAAACTATTCAGAGGCACCAGAGAACAAGTGAAGTTACTTACTTTCCAGCATTTATCAAAATATAATATCCAGCAGAAGTAAGACGTTCCATATTTATATTCTGGTCTATGTGAAACAGGTACAGATAATCACTATTTCCTGTTGCTTTGGGAGTTGCAAAGTGCATCATTTTGAGTGTTTAATTATAGTTGTGGTGCTATTACTGTTCTAAAAACAGCAATAAAACTGCCAAAAAGTTTTATGCTTCCAATAAATATTCCAGCCGTATTTCTGCAGCTGTACAACTGAGCAATTGTTACAGCATGCATTGACTTAATGTAGTGTCCTGTGGTTGGATTATAACAGAAGTTTGGTTTGATTTATTTTCAGATGTGTACACGCATACCACAAATGACATATTATTGGGATTTAACTCAGAATTCTCTGCCAAAACAACACTAACCCTTAAGTTTTAGTAATTTGGGGACGTTAAAAAGAATGGATTACATTGTATAAAATAGTTCTGCAAAATGACCCAAAATAGTTTTTTTGGGGGTGGGGGGGTGGGGCTACATTTGGTCATGACTGGTGCTCTGTGTGTGGCCCCATCTGTCCTGCTGCTTGGTGTAATTAATACCAAACAGTTTTTGCCCATCTCAGCAGTAACTTTGGAGGGACGTGGAATGGGGCATATAAATATGCAACCAAAATTGCTCTGGTTTTCTTATTTAGTTCTGTAGAAAATTGATACCAACAAGTTTAAAGCTTTTAATGAACATTCAAAATATTGCAAACAGTCTGAGCTAAAGTGCATAATGTCAGTTACCTTGGGGGGAAATCATAGTGGTGGGGATCTCTCTATGTATATTTTAAGCTCCTGGCCCCACATATTTATCTCTTTGGGAATACTGCTCTTATAATCGCAGCAGATGAAAACCATAGGCATAAGCAGGATTATTTTTTTGACTTAAATCTAAGATCCTACTTTGCTTTAGTATCACTCTAGCTTGATCTGGCACTAAGGTTAAATTGGTGATGGCATCACTGGATAAATAACAGAGGCTTAGTTTCTTTTGGATCCTATTTCCCAGGAAAATTTATAGTTGTCTTCCAATATTAGATGGGGCAGTACACTAGAGTCATAGTGTAGTTTCAACCAGTAAGCAAAAATATTTATCCAGAGATTAAATTCAAGCTTACTAAAGTGCTTCCTGTCGAAGCACTACCTTTGAAACACAGTGGGTTACCTGAAAGATCCTTTTTAGAAATGTTGTTTGAATTCTTTCTAAATTGATAATGCTGTTATATGGTCCTAATTGAGCCCTGTATAGCAATTGTGCTCCGCCTTTAGCTGCAAACAACTTAATTGCAGCAGGGATAAACTCTGGAAAATAGTAAGTTTGCATAGCTGATGCAGATCTCTCTGTGTTGCAGAATATATAATCCAGGTGGGCATTTCTACTTCTTGACTATTCCTAGAGAACTGAAAAATAATAAAGACATGTAAATTAGGGTATTTGATTCTTTGAGTTTAATGACTTTCTTTCTCCCAACTACGGTATCTCCCTATTCCCCATCCACTCTCTCCAGTGAAACTTTGGCCAGATTTATAACAATTTGATCACTATAACATTGAGTTTACAGTCTTAATTTACCCTTATAGTTTTAATTTACTTCATTGTCTTCATTGGCCCACTTGTGCTGAAAGGGACACATACCAAAGGCTAACTTGGTTCTCTTGTAGAGATAAACTGTTGTTCTTGTTCACAAATGTAGGGTCAGCCTCATCTTTTGGATGATAACTGGAGGGGAGGCAATTCATTCAGTTGGCTGCACTTATTCTGCTTCATGGCTAGTCGGGAAAGAGTTACAACCAGTTACAGTTTTAGTATTTATGAAAGTTTTGAGAGCTAGGTTAGAGTTGATATTTACATAAAGTGAATAACACGGAACTGCCAAGAGAAAATAAACATGCTGGCGAAGGTTAAGGCATAGATTCTTAAAGGGATAAGATGGAGATCACAATACCCACAAACAAGGTATCATATTCTTCCCTGGAGTTCAACAAGCATGAATAATTTTGCTTTACACAAGGAGTTATTTGTCAGCAGAAATATGAAGCATGGATATTTCTGTATGCAGAATTTGATTATTATTTTTTGCTTCAAGCTGTAGCAAACCTGCCCTGATTACCTTCTTAGAAAATATAAGAAGTGTTATATACAGCTTTTATTAAGATACATAGTACATATCCCTACTAGGACCCTGCTTTTAAATTTGTTTGGTTGGGTTTATAAGGCAATAATTCTTATTTGTCTTTTCCAGATAACTGAAACAGAAAAGGGGAGAAAAATCTGTACACATATTGATATTTCCTTTTCCTAAATACTACATTTTAACAAATGCAGTTTGTTGTTGTTGTTGTTTTAAAAAATTGGAAATAAATCCAAAATCTATTTAAGAAGTTGTATATTCAAACTTGAAACTCTAAACGGATTTTACGAATGAATGACTGAAGGCTGAAAGTTTGAATGAGTTGGCTGAGAACCTTTGCTGAAAACTAGTTGAGAGACATTCTCTTTATTCATAGATTTTAAGTATCATCAACCATAGTACCTTTATGAATTATAATATAATTGATTTATTATAGCTCAGTTTGTATCTTTCATTTTTGCACCTTTGCTATTAGATCAAAAGATAGTTGGACAAAATTGGCCACATAATTGGCCACATAATTTGTCTTATCATAGTGTGAATGAATGAATGAATGAGAAAATGTGAATGACATTGTGAGTTTGCCTTTCTCTGATTCATATCAGGAGACAAAGATCAAAGCATTACTTATGATAACTAAATAAATCTCCTTAAATTCAATGAGACTGACTCCCAGAAGAATACAGAATTGCTTAGTTAAACTCATATTGCAGTAAGAGGCTTTTAGAGATGCAAAATATGCAAGTTAGGGGCAGCCAGTATTAGTTTTCTGTTCCTACTACACCCTATTTATCCCTTAAAACCCATGAATCTGTCTCCCAAAAAGAGCCCTGGTCCCATTCACTCTTGTCCCTTGAGTCAAGTGAAGTTGAATGTTTATTATACAGTTATACAGTTATAACATCTGTTTGTGCAAATGAAAAATAAAACGATATCATCCTAATGATCTTTTATCCCAAAATACACATTTTAAATGCACATTCCACTAAAGACACATTTGCAAATATGTGTAATTTTATCGGATAAAAATTACAAATTTCAGAGGTGTGTATAGTGGAAAAATTATAGTTTTCTGATTTATGTATGAGCCTGGGAATGAATTAGCTCAGTGTGCTCATAGCAACCCAGCTAATACAGCAATCTTAATGTAGCAGCCCCACATCAATTACTTAAAACCCTAAATTGCATGGTCTTGTTAGAACTTTGTTTACGTTTGTGTAGCAAAGCATGTATTGTCATCTGGGGATTATTGCTAGAAAAGAAGCAAAAGCATAGAATCATTTTTTTGTAGAACAGAAGGAAAGAGACCAAAAGTAAATATGTATTTCCCCAAAGATAAGGCATGATTGGGCCATGCAGCTCATTGGATATAATGAGAAAGCAAAGCTACATTACTAGTGATTTACCTACCTAAAACTAATTTGAATATGGAAAAACAAGGATATCAACCTGGCAACCAAATGTAGGTTCGTTTGCTCTATTGTGTAGCTACCTATGATTATGAAGGTTGGATCTTAAAAAAGTAAAACCGAAAGAAAATTGACTCATTTCAGTCTATTTGTGGTGCTGGAGAAGGCTACTGCGTATTCCTTGGACAGCAAAAGTGACTGAATACTACGCAAATACTAAGGCAAAATCAGGAAACTGCGTCTCACTTACTTTGGTCATGTCATGAGAGGGAATTCACTGGAGACAGGAATTAGATTTGGAAGAGTTTGCGGTAAAAGGAAACCAGCCATCAGAGGACCCTATCCTCTGATGGCTGGTGGCTGGACCCTATCAAAACTGACACCAGACAGAGCATAGAAAAACTCAAAGAAATAATGCAGGATCGGAAGATGTGGAGAGACCTGGCCCAAAGAATCGCCAAGAGTCAGACTTGACTGAATTGATAACATTATCATCAAAATTTAATTTGTAAATAGTCATAGTTATACAGCTAATATTGTCCATTATTCTTCCTTCCCTTTTAAGCATAAGTTGTTTAAAGATAATATTTACCCACCTAATAATGGCAACATATTTATATTCTGGAAGGTCCAGGTGCTATTTGTGGGAGTCTCCCCTGATTTTTCCTACAGCAACCCAGTGAGGTAAACTAGGCAGAGAGAGTGTGACAGATTAGAATCACTCAGTTATGTGTCAGCCAGCCTCAACATAACATCTGAACTATTATACTGTGTGTCACTGGCTCCACAAACTTTTGTTTCAGCCTTCAAATCATGATGTATAAAGAATTGATCATTGCTTTTGATTCCATTTAGGACAAGGGTAGGAAATCTTTTGTTGACCAGTGACTTCACTTATGCTTTGGAGATTTCTTTTGGTTTTGAGTTATAATATCCATTTTGGGGCCTTCTGCTATATTTTCATGATCTTTTCTCAAAATAGTACAGGATGGGGGACTTTAAATCATAGCAGTTATGGTTAGAGGAGCTCTTTAAGGCAGCAAATGGGGATCGTGTAGTCTTTGGAGCAATTTTTCTCAACCTTGGCAACTTTAAGATGTGTGAACTTAAGATGACTTTTATAAGACATCTTAAAGTCCATACATCTTAAAGTTGTCAAGATTGAGAAAGACTGCTCCAGAGTGATAATACCAGTCACTCTGATGTATTTTTATAAATGTTACTCATCACCAAAACAGATCTGAGGTCTGTTTTGGTGAGTGAATAACAGAGAATTTATAAAAATCTCAGAATTTCATCTTGTTCTCATATGTATACTGATGCCTTATAAAAATAGGGCTTAAGCATGCATTTTGTAAACTGGATAAGCTCTTGTAACTTTCGACATAGATTGAAAAACAAAATTTGCAGAGTGCAATGCAAAGAAAGTTGTGTAAAATATATTTAAATATAAGAAAATCCCTCTCATTGAATTTGAAGGACAGATTTTTCCATTTCATTTCTTTATAATATATTGTGAGCCGCCTTAATTATTTCTCTTGGGTGGAATGGATTAATTTACACTCACAAAAGTAGTTTTAGTTCTTTTTTGTAGTTTTTCTTTTTAATATCAAATTTGAAAAACCTTTTCTGCATTTTTGAAGATTTTTCTCCTGTAGATGTGTTCACTAATTGTCAAACCTACACACATGATAAAAATATGGTAAAAACTAAATTACTCCAAAATAATAATTGTAGGCATCATAAAACTCAGGGGTCAGAATTTCTGGGGAGCTCCCCTTTACACTGGACAGCATCTTTTCCAGCCTTGCAGTTGCAACCAACTTGCTATAAATTGGGCCACACCTTATTTCTCCCTTCAAAACATCTGCTGAGTTTTGTATTTCACAAGCTCCATGATCATTGTTAATTTTATAAAAAAAATCAATTTGAAATAGGTCAGAATCCATTCAGAGAAGTAAGAATGGGGTAAGAAGAAAGTATGGGGGGGGGTGTTTTTCTTTCTTTTTTAAAAAAAAACCAGTTCATTACAATATCAAATGAAAAATGAAAAATCATTTAAAACGATTAACAATATATTGATTCAAATTATCAATCACCAATGACATCTGAGTTTGCAGTATAATCTGTAAGCATGTGGGTATGTGTAGGGTCAGTTTAGTGTAGTAGTTAAGGCACCAGCGTTGCACGTTAGGAAACATATGCATCTGTCATTTGAGGGAAGTTGCATAGGTCTTCCATTTATATTTCAGCAAATGTAATGTTCTGGCTAGTGGGCATTCAAACAGCACAAAATAAGAATTCAGATCAACCAATTAGCATGTAGAACACATGCCTCTGTACAACATGCAGTTGGAATTTGGAACATGTGTGCATCAGCCCAACTGTAGCCATCTGCAACCTATGCTTACTCATCAACCTCTTTGCAGTGTAGATATGCAGCAATGCCTACATTCAGTAACAGGCTACCCTAAATCAAACTTAAGAAATTGTTCTGCCTTGGACATGAATTAACTGGCTACTTTTGGACCAGTTCCCCTCTCAAAATTCTAGGGGAAAAGGAAGTGGCACGCCAATACTGAAAACTGCATGGGACAGTTGCTAGGAGTAAAAAAATGATTTGAGGGAATGACTTACAAGCATATATGTGACCTACTACAATATTATACTTTCTACTTTCTGTACTTTAACTAAGAAATATGTAAACACTTTAGCCTGTCTCTATTACATGTCTTTACAATTAAGTAGTATTTTTGTATTGTGGCTCACAAATTTATACGGGTTTGGAAAAAGCTGCATAAAACTATTTCGCATTTCAGAAATTAGAGTGAACATTGCCTGTATATACTTATTCCCAGTGGTGAAATCTAAAATTTGTTATGACCGGTTCTGTGGGCGTGGCTTGGTGGTGGTGGGGTAATGTGACTGGATGGGCATGGCCAATTTTTTTTTTTACTATTAAAACCATTTTTTCTACTACCTCTTCTGTGAAGAAGTTGTAAAAAATGCTTTCAAAAGGCTCTGACGATCCCAGCTAAGTTGCCTGATCGTCAAAGGGTTTTTT
>JANHZT010009977.1:279969-291373 GCA_032468215.1 Stegonotus admiraltiensis | reverse complement strand
GGTTAATAGCTCAGCAGCTCGAGTCCTAACCAAGGACCTAGGAACTGTTAAGGTATCTTCGGAGGATGTAAGCTGTTTCAAGTAGGGTGGTTTTTTGTATTATTATTATTATTATTATTACTATTATTATTACAGTATTTAATTATTATTATCTCTTTTATTCATTAAACATGAAACTCAGTCAACTGAACATTTAAAAATGTGTCACAAATACGAGTGATTGGTACTAATGGTTGATATGGGCTGCTGCCAGTGTCCTAAGTATCAACCTAGTATCTTCTTAAAATATACAATGTTCTGAGAAGAGCAATGTTTTGCAGTTCTGCTGGTGTTATTGCAGGAAGCTGCAATTTCTTCATGTGTTTTGTAAAATTCTTGGACATGGGACCAAGTGCCCAAATGACAATGGATATCACTGTTATATATTTCATCCAGTGGTGAAATCCAATTTTTTTTACTACCGGTTTCTCTGGGCATGGCTTGGTGGGCATGGCAGGGGAAAGATATTGCATTCACACCCCACTTTGGGGCCAGCCAGAGGTGGTATTTGCTGGTTCTCCGAACTGCTCAAAATTTCCACTACCGGTTTTCCAGAACCTGTCAGAACCTGCTGGATTTCATCCCTGGTTTCATCCATAGCCATGTAGTTTCGATGGCCAGGTCGCTATATTTCATGAATTTTTCCAGTTCTTTTTCTTCGACTCTGGTGTCTCCTGGTACAGCAATATCAAGAAACTGTATGCTTCGGTCCTCAACAACCATGATATCTGGTGTGTTATGTTCCAAATGATGATCTGATTTGATGATTTCTCGATTTTCCTCTGTTGTCCAAGTTTTGTGCTTTTGTCCCAGTTGCTTTATAGTTTCATGCACTGGTTCCCCAGCAGTAGCAAATGGGTCATGTAGCCATTTTTCGGCAGATGTCCAGGAGCCATAGATCTGACGCGGTCCTTGTTGACCCGGGCAACGATCGATCTGGTATGGAATTTTGTTGATTTCTTATCATCATTGGTGATGGTATGTGCCTGGGTTGGTTCACGGTGGCTAAGCCACTACCGATCCAAAGACCAGCATTACCATAACCATAGGGTCCGCACCCGATAGCTATCCAGGCCCAGCCACGGGATGATGATGATATTATTATTATTTCTGTTTGTATCAAAATGAATTATACCCAGAGGCTACACTGTTCATGGATTGATATTGATGTATATTTAAAAATAAAAATCCAATAAAACATAAAAAAGAAAATACTTATCCACAGTAGATGAGTTCAAATTGCCAGGACCAGATGGGTTACTTCTTAGGATTCTGAAGGAGCTGGCAGATATGATCTCAGAACCACTGAACAAATTCTTTTAGAGCTCTTGGAGAATAGGGGAGCTGCCAGAGAACTGGAAAAGAGCCAATGCCATTCCATTTTTCAAAAGGGAAAAAAAGTGGATCCAGGATACTACAGACAATCAACCTGACATCAATACCTGGGAAAATTCTGGAAAAGATAAGCATCAGATTTGTGAGCATTTAGAAACGAGCATTGCCGAAATACTAGAAGCCATCATAGGTTTGTTAAAAACAGATCATGCCAGACAAACCGTATTGTCTTCTTTGACAAAGTGGCTAAATTAGTGGATTAGATAAATGATGTAGACATAGCTTCTTTAGAACTTAATAAGGCATTTGACAAAGTAGACCACAGCCTACTTCTTGGTAAGAGAGAAAAATGTGGGATAGACAGTACCATCACCAGATTTGCAATTGGCTGACCAACAATACACAATGTATGCTTCTCAGTGGAGAACATCTACATGTACATCGAGGGAAGCATGCAGTGGGATGCCTCAAGCCCCAGTACCCGTTAACATCGTCATAAATGATCTAGATGAGAGAATAGAATTTGCAGACACCAAGCTGAGGGGGATAGTTAATTGCACAAAGTAGCTTTGCAAGATTCAGAAGGGTCTTGAACAATGGGGTTCTATCCAACAAAATGCAGTTCAATGGAGAGAAAAGGTCTGAAACATGGACAAGAAAATGGTATAAGGTCTTCTGCTCAAGGAGCGGGTTGGAGTATAAGACCTCAAAGGTCTCTTCCAATGCTGTTACTCTATGTTGTCATATTCTTTCTTATCTGCACTAAAGCAATTAACGGTATTAAATCAGACACCTGTTTTTGCTGTTATCTTGTTACTGAATATGGAAATGAATTTCTATAGAAATTCATATTCAAGAGTAGAGATTTATAGCCATATCTGACTCAAAAACTGATTTTGAGAACAAACATATCCTAACAACATCTTTTTTTTTTTCTGGCCTCATGACACTGCCTTCATCTTGTCTCCAGCCTGTGAGTGAGACAGGATTCAGCTATCCTAAGCTATATAAATTTTAAGCTTTTCCCTTTTATCTTGACATTATCCAAGTTCAGCCTTAGGGTGGGTAAAATCTATGGCTTTTGAAGCCTTAGGTGACTGAAGAATAAAGTAGGAATCAGGAATGGGAAAATGTATTTCACACCAGTCACTTTTCTGCTGATGTAAGGATAAGTGGATAGTGTTAAAATTCAGCAGTGGGGAATGGTCCTAAGAACACTTTAACCATATATTTACATGACACTTTCCAGAACAAAAGAAACCATCAAAATATGCCATCATCATATTTGTCTTTTATCTCTGCTGTGTTTAACAGTGTCTTACCAGCCAAGGAGTTACCCACTAAATATACTTAGAAGCACCATAGGTGTAAGTCTCAGTAGTTAATTTGTTTTTATTTAGGAGCACCAAAACCATCTGCAGTTGTTTGAGATTCTAAGAACTTACTCCATACAAAACAAAAACAAAAGCCTTGTGTGGTACATATGTAATAATTCAGGCTTTTGATACAAGTCCCTTGTATCAAAAAATGAAAAAAAGAGAGGAAATAATCATGTACATATTAAAATTAGGCAGTTCAATCTATTTTAAAGCTTGATTGCAATGTATGTAGGCATACATTTGTGATTTGGGAAATTACCCTGTCAGAGAAGAGAGATTCTGCTGTACCATAGGCAGCAGAGCCTTCTTCTGTTGCCTCTCTTGTGGAAGTGTGACTTTTTAAAAGCTTTACTAATAGCAACTGAGACTATTTTAAAGTCTTGTGGGATGGGCAGGAAAATCTCCCTAGGCTGGGAAGATAATGATTAAAAACGAGCACATTTCCCATATTGGTAGGCATATGCCATGACCCCTTCTGGTAGGCATTCTCAAGGAAGAGAGCAAATGAGATGAGGAGAATAGACCCAGTGTAGTTCTGCAACTGAAAGATCGGATCTGAGTGGGGACCAGAAGTTTATTTATTTAAAATCTGCTAGTCAGACATCTGATCCTGACACCACCATCCTCAAGATGATGAGAATTGTATTGCCTCTGAGTGATATAGATAGAATAGTGGAAAGCCATAAGGTTTCAGGGATATGTTCCTTGGGAGTAAAAGCTCATTGTAAACTGGATGTTCTCTCTTCAAAGTTCATAAGCACTGGTTGAGTTTGGGTGGAATCCTTTCTTCTTTGACATAAAAGTGGAATGTAGTTTAGTGCTGGAAACAACATTGTTTATAATTATATCCAGTATCTATGTGCTTAGATTGATGCCCGGCTTGCTCACCAGAATGTATGAAACTTCTTCTGACTCTTGTTTAAGCTGTAGACTTTCTCCTTTGGATTTATGGCATTTCCACTGTTATTCTGTATCTTGAACTGGACATTGGCTATCCTTACTGTCTTTTTTTTTGGGGGGGGGTGATCTTGATTTGTTAGATTTTTATTATCATATCATATCCCTCTCCTTGACAGAGCTGAATGGGAAGTATGGTTTCTGGAATATGATTCAGGACCTGGGAAAAGTGCACAAATGGCTCTAGAATAGAAGCAGGGCTTGCGATTGTGAGTGAGATGGATAGATTAATTAGGCTTGATTTGGTCTGTGGAGTGGAGGAATCCTGTCACTTAATATTTATGTTATTTACATTAACATATGTAATAGTTTAGGCTGCTCATAAAGTTTGCAAGAAGCACTGGCTGTGCTTTTAAAGAATATTATGGTGGAGCGGAGCGGAACGGAACGGAACGGAACGGAACGGAACAGAACAGAACACTTTATTTGGCCAAGTGTAATTAGACATGCATGGAATTGGTCTCTGGCGCAGAAGCTCTCAATGTATCAGCAAAGCAACAGAGTAATAATAAACATAATATAATACCAATAAGAGCAGGTACCAGTAGTAGAGAAGATGAAAAGGGTAATAATTCTACAGCTACACAACATGGGTAAATATACTTAGTCATAAAACATTACTATGGGGATTAGGTATTCAGCAGAGTGTTGGCACAAGAGAAAAAACTGTCCCTGCATGTTTTGGCATTCTATAGTGGCATACTGAGGGGAGGAGTTGAAAGAGAGTATGTCCAGGATGTGAGGGGTCTGTAGATATTTTCTCAACCCTTCTTCTGACCAGGGCAATATACAGGTCTTCAGTGGAAGGCAGGCTGGTTGCAATTGTTTTTTCTGCAATTCTAGCTATATGTTGGAATCTGTACCTGTCCTATTTTATCAAAGTGCAGATGACAGACTCAATAATTCCTCTGTAGAATTATATCAACAGCTCCTGGGGCAGTCTGCACTTCCTAAGTTGACAAAAGGAGGGCATTCTTTGTTGTGCTTTTTTAGTGATGGTTGTAATGCTAGTTGTCCATTTCAAATCCTCGGAGACGATGGAACCCAGAAACCTGAAGTATTCCACATTTATAAAAGCTTATATTTAACATTGTTTTATTTTACTTCTGCCAGTGATTTCTTACATTATCTTCAGACCTTTGGCAAGGCATATAATTTGATTCTGTTCATAAATATTCTGGTTTATCATTACTAATTTAAGCCTAGCTGTGTTTTTTGAATAATTGGTAGAACCATCTTACACTTAGATAACATCAGGATGACAGCTGCAACCAATGGATACTCAGTCCTAGAGGGAAAAAACACAGATGTAAGTTTTCATAAAATGAAAGAAATACAAGACAGCTTCTGGGAAGTCACTGGTGTCCACCAGTGAGAGTGTATGCCAGTGACTATGCAGCTAAACCTGCACTGTAATGTAAAATAAACATGTTACAAAATGATCCCATCCTACCAGTCCTAGGAATTCAGTTGAATTTTAATCCCCAGACATCCCTACAGACAAGGGTTCAAATCCCCTTGTGATTCTCACAACTACTGCTTTGGAAAACAGCTCACAAAAAGAAGGAAATGACACAAAAAAACCCTCAGAAAAAACAACAACACAGCATTAATATTACTCTGTAGACAAGAAGCATGTAGTGAATGAATAGAACAAGAATATTCATCAAAAAGAATGGGGTTTATGCCATACCAGTCAACCACAGATCTAACAGATTTAAAACTGAAATACTCTGTTAAGAAATGGCAAGGATATTATACTACAGTATATTTGTAATTTTTCCTGCTTCTTTAAGTTTGAACTTAATGCACAAAATGTGCACAAAATGTGACAGTATTTTTAATTATGTTTTTTACAGACTTCTTACAAGATTATCTTCACTTAATGATGATTTGTGTTATTTCGTTGTTTTCCTTAATAAGGAAAAATGCTTAGATGAAAGAATACATACAATAAATACAAAATAATTACTATTAAAATAAATGTATAGCACTTTTTATTCATAAAATCATTGTCAGATTTAGACTATCTAGAAATTACTTCCTTTTCACTTTGCAGTGATCTAGTATAGGGTTGGCTTTCCAGATGAAGCCAGAAAAAGGCAACAGGGGTAAATACTATTTTTTAGAAGTTTTTTTTTAATTTGAAAGCTCCTTGAGACTAAATTTAATCACCTACACTTCTCTGTACAGATAAGCAGCAAGGATTTCAGCACCTTAATGAATTCTGCAATCTTAGATGGAAAATTAACATTATTTTGGGTTTATTTGTTTGTTTTATGACATTTAGAGACTGGCCTTCTCATTCTCAGAGTAATTCCTGTGTACAATTAAAAATATAAAAACCACGTAAAAATACTCTCTCTTAATAAAGAGAGACAGTTAAAACAAGGATAAAATAAATCAATAGTTAAAAAGGCAGGGGGAAGACCGTCAAGGGTGTAACCAAGCCCAAGATTGTGTGCTTCTCTGCGAGCCCCATGTGAGTCAGCATAGCCAAGTCTTCAAACACTTTTGAAAGGCCAGGAGAGTGGGAACCCACTTCACCTTTAGGGGGAGGATATTCCAAAGGGTGGGAGTGACAGCAAAGAAGGCTTTCTTCCTGGAATCTTGCTTATCAAAATTCTTTAACCATAACATAGCAAGCTTGATACAATAGAGCTTGTCAGTAATCCCCCCCCCCTTCCCCCAGGAACTGCTTAGCTTTGCCAACTAACTGCCAACTTTCCTACACCCTGCCTAAAACCCAATACTTAGCGATGGGGAAGAACAGGCTGCAAAATAAATAAATAAATAAATTACAGGCATTTGTGCTGCCTGTCTCTTCTTCTACTTAAACCTACTCCCCTGCAGCAACATGGCAGAATTGTTATAAAAGCTACAACCTTGAAACAGGTGGGGGAGGAGATAATCCGGGTTTTGAAAGGGCGACGACGGCAGCAGCAACAGCAGCAGCAAACAGAAAGCAGCCAAATAAAATGAGTTTTCTACACAGGGACTGAAGGGTTCAGAGGAGGCACAGCAAAGCCAAACCAAGTACAACTGTTGGGAAGGTGCCAGTGCTTTATCTGCTGCACATTAATAAATAAGAAAAAACAATAGAAGAAATCCCAGAGAGACACAGGATTTAAAGACAGAACAGGGTCTTTAAGAGTTGGAATTCTGTGGTATACTAATAATAGAATAGTATAGTAGCAAAAATAATAGTACACTTGTAGTAGAAATGGTATAATATACAGTACAAATAATATAGTACAAATAATATGGTAATATATTAGAATGTAGTAGAACATAGTCTAGAGAACATTGTATAGTATAAATAATAATAGAAATAGAGTATGGTATAATAGAATAGACATAGAGAAGAACTTCCACGTAGGTTTGCATGTTTTATTTTTGTATCTTTGGTATTTTTTCAAAATAAAATACCTTCCTAACCCTTAGAGGGAGATTTTTAGAGTCCAGTGCTTTTTGATAGATCTTTTGAGCTTGTGTTGATAAAATTGGGTATAGTTTAAAAAGAAACTATGACAAAAGGTTCCTTCCCAAAAGAGGCTAATTGTGATGATGTACTTTTCCTTGCCTAGTGCTCTACCAAAGCCAGCAGTGGGGTTATTTTCAGTAGAGGCCAAGCTTCCCAATCAACTATGCCAACCCTCTTACACTTACAAAATTCAGTGATCAGAAAAACACCAGCCTATAAACTCTGACAAACTAGTTATGAATAGACACATAAACAATATCTACACCCTGGGCAAAAAAGACAATCAAGCCAAAAAGTAAACAAAAAGGCCAAAACACCTCCCCACCCCTAATCAACGCCCAGATGAGCATAGATTAACACCGAGATTAACATCAGACCAACCAATGAACTGCCAAACAAGCTAACAGTAAACAGTCCAACCAAAGACCTTCCAAGACCATTCCCACCAACACTGACAGCCACTAAAATATAAACTGAGAGGAAACCACACTCCTTATTAGCACTGATGATGTTACCTAGTTTATGTAATGAAACATCTGCAAGAAAACAGCCAAGCTCAGAGAGCACCAAGGATCCCTCATTTGTCTTGTGGATTTTGCTGTTCACCATCCAGAATCATTTCTTGTAAGACGTGCAACTATATAAATTTACAAAGAAGCAGACAAATAAATATTGTACCTGAAATGCTGACTTTCATGTTCTTCTGTTCTAGCTGTTATTCCAAAAAAGCAGCTAGTATATTATACTGATTGACATACTGGACTGTATAGGGATGAAAAAAAAGAATAATTGGGTTATATTTGCTTCTTCTTATCTTTCTCCAGGTCTTATTATTGTTTCTCAGCAGGAACTATTTACTATTTTTGTGGCATATGTGACACTTAGACAACCTACAGGTAGTCCTAGATTTACTACTACAATTGAGCCCAAAATGTCTGTTGCTAAGCAAGATAGTTAAGTGAATCCCTGCAGTTAAATTAGTAATCCAGTTGTTAAGTGAATCTGGTTTCTCCATCTCAGGACACTGCAACTGTCATGCCAGTTGCCAAGCATCTGAATTTTGATCAAGTGGCCATGGGGATGCTGCAATGGTCATGTAAAAAACAGTTGTAAGTCAGTTTTGTCAGTGCCATTGTAACTTTGAATGGTCACTAAGTGGATGGTTGTAAGTCACTGACTCCTGTATAGTATCATTTGGTTGGCTTGAACTGGATTGGTTGTTTAATTAATGAAAAAAAACAGACATATTCTCAGATCTGTCCAATTCAGGACTACTTGACAGGATTCCCCCCCCCCCAAAAGAATGTCGATAGTATGCTGTTTAAGAACAACTCTGCCAAATTCTTTGTAACTCTGGATTTAAAACACTTCACTTTTTGGCTGTTGCATATGAGACTGAATGGAAGGGATGCTAAATAGAGAAAGATAAAATAATGATTTGTATAAAAATAGAACTGTTCTAGTAATATCGTTCTAATAGTAATGGTTACTTACATAATTCCATATATATTTAATATGGCTGATGCATATAGCTCTGGATAAATTAGATTCACAAAAGGAATGTGAGCAGCAGAAGCTTTGGAAAGAACTATGGACTGTACACACTTAGAAATAAATGAGTTGATTGCATATGCCCCCCTGAAGTTCAAGCCTGCATTTACAACAGCAGACTCACTGAGCGGAGAAGTAATAAATTGGTTTTCCCTAGGAGGATTGAAGGTCATTGGGGAATGGATTTATCACACTTAATTGGAGGACAATTTCATCTGGACTTTTAGAGGAAGATACTGACTTTGGAGATTGAATTTATTATATTTAACCAGACAACAATTGATAAGAGAGTGTATTAAGAAACAAAAATGGATATTTGCTCCAGGATTACTCTTGGGACAATTTGAGATAAGTAAGACGCCACGGTAATTTTTTTACGAGTTGATTATAATAAGAGTTTGCTAACACAGGGTTTTGAAACTTTAATCTTGCCTTTTTTATTGTTCTTGTTAACTATTTTACCTTAACATTGTATATAAATGACAAGTTAATTATTTTCAAATAGATTTATTAGTTTAACAATTTGGAAGGCCTGTTTTGCAAGCGGTGGGAAACTAATATTGTAGTAATGTATTCAACTAAGGGGGATAATATGTGTATATGTGTTAGGTTTGTTTTGTGTTTTTTCTTCATTTGTTCACTGTTTTTTAAAAAAATTCTTTTTGGAATTTTGTATTTTAACTTTATTTTTAGTAAAATAAAAATAGAACCAAAAAAAGAGAGAAGCTGTTCATCACACTAACTGTGGTAAATTATTTATTCTTCAGAACCATATTGATTAGTTTAAACATTCACCAGCCGTAATACGTAGACCATGAATTCATACTAGGCAATTCTGAAAGCAATTGTTATATCAGGCTGTAAGAAAAGATGAAAGAAAGGGGGAGAACTGTTTTGGTTGCTTCTATTTGAATGGCTTTCCAGCCCATCAGTTCTGAAAACCATCCTAATTTTAACAGACAAGTCATGAGTGAAATTAGCACATAGAGGCTGACACGTGGAATATTATCTCGAAGAGGTAGGTTTTTTATTTTGAAAGAACTGTAAAAAAAAAAAAGCTGTGTCAGAACTTTCAGGAAGCTGATTTACTATTTCATATTCTTTTGGAGTCATTCCTTTTATATATTGTTCAGCATTTAAATTGGAATACTGTATAGTCAATCTAAATGGGGAAAAAGTATTTTGAATTATTACTACTATTCATAAATGTGTTGCCACTGTTGTAGGCATACATTTCTTAGAAGGTTTTCATAATCCAAAAAGCACATTTGTATTTTAAAGAAATTGTTCGTAGTGGTGCATGAAGGTGAATTTTAATGTGCTAATCACTTTTCTTAGTCCCTTCAAAAGTCATTGTGAAGTCAGAGTTGTGTACTGAGGCAAAAACTTAACCAAATAACAAATTTCTACATTTCCTTGATTTTCAATTAAATCATCTTTGTTTATTTGGTAATTGAAGAATTGATGTATGATACTCATGTTTTACAGGTACTAAGTTTATTGTTATCACTAATGTTTTATTCAAACCAGACAAAGCAAGACCGGTTCAGGTCTTTAATAGGAAATCATAAGTGAAAACTACAGAATAGTTTACCATGTAGAAGTTATTTTAATACAGTATTGGTGTGCTAATCATAATCTCTGGTTTGTGGGGGGGGGTATAAAGATTACTATAATAATAAAGAAAATAGGTTGCTTAGACACATCAAAGTAATCAAATTAAAGCACCACTCTACAATTTATTCAGGAGTGGCTGGAATGGCAGCAGTAATAATATAAATGCTCCATTTTTCTGGAATAACCCATGAAATTATGTTATATGACACTTGTATAAATTTTGAACTGTAACTGTGAGTTACTGTGGACAAAGTCACATGTCATTTTATGTCTTCAAGTTTATATTTGATTACAACATTCTAGGGGCTGATTAATCTGTTTCCTATAATCATATTTCTATAACATTTTCTGTTTGATTTTCAGGAACAAGTTTACTAAATGTTTGCATTTTTCAAATGCTTTGTTTCAAGTACAAATGACAATTACTATTTATTTCTTTGTTCACAATTATTATAGACGTTTGCCCTAAAACACTTCACTCTTACATACAGTACCCCTGATATATACATTCTTTGCAATAATTTTTCCCTAAGCTTTTTAAATTGAAAAACTGCTTTATAAAATTGAGAAAGGTATAAAAGAATAAATTGAATATAATTACATTCTCTATAAAATACACAAATCTTGTCAAAGTTAGAAGTGTACGTGTGACTCAATATATCTCTCTTAATGTGGATCAGAGGAAAAATATGATTCCACTCATGCACAGATTAAAATATAAAAATATTTTTGATATGTGTATAAATATAAATCCTACTGGTACATGCCAACCTTCCTCATTTATGAGTTGGAAGACTCAAATCTAGAAAGCTTCCACTGGTATTGCACAACATCTGACCAACAACTTTAACATTGATTCCCAATGGAAAATCAAATGGGTCGCTGAAGGCCCAGACGTAGGAAGACATATAAGTGACCGCACAAAAAAGGTGCCAGGCTACCACATCAGCAACGTACCACATCACCAAGAGCTACTGGTGGCGTAGCAGACTAATGTGCTGTTAGGTAACACCAGCTGCCTGCAATTACTGCAAGTTCGAAT
>JANHZT010009977.1:242676-258508 GCA_032468215.1 Stegonotus admiraltiensis | reverse complement strand
ATTTCTGGCTGTTCACCGCCCTGAGTCCTTCGGGAGAAGGGCGGTATATAAATCAAATAAATAATAATAATAATAAAAGGTTCACTTACCTTTCCTAATGATTGTAATGTCTCTTATCTTCTGCTACCTGCACTTAATTGTAATTGTAAATGAGAGGTCTTTTTCCTCTGAATCATGTAGCCAAGAATATATGGTCATTAGATGAAAACAATTATCACCAGTAGACACTTGAAAACCATAATTTCTTACCCTTGTGCAGAATTCGTTTTGAGGAGGAACAGTGGAAATTGAAAAGTCGGTGCATTGTGTATTAAAAAAAATGTGTAGCAAAATAAGTTAAGGCTATAATCTTATGTTCCCACTAAAACTAGTGGGTGTTATTTCTGAACAGACACACTTAGAAGTGCATTGTAAATAATAATCTTGCTCATATTGTACTTATTGAATCTAGTACTGATTTATTTTTTTAAAACGAGGTCAATATTCTTAATAATGGAATAAAAAATAATTTTCTTTATACTCCCATCTATAGCTGGTCCATTGGAGTTGCCTCTTTTTGAATTGATACCATCACAGAAACAGGTGGTTTTTCATGGTGATCGCTTGCCATTTCAGTGTACAGCAACGTACCTTGACATTATGACACAAGTGCATTGGTATCATGATGGTCACTTGGTTGAAACTGATGAGGAAAGAGGCATGTTTGTGGAGGAGGCCATAATACATGACTGCTGTTTAGTTACACGGTAATGTATTTTTATTTATGTATTTATATATGTGTGTTATATGAGTGCAATTGTTTATGATATGGTTTTAACAACGTGAATATTGGAACTTGAAAAGGTAAGTTCCCTATCAGTATGTTGATAAAAAAAAATCTCATTTACTTACTTCCCTTCATATTCAAAGAAAATACAAAGAAGCCAGTTTCTAGTGGATGCAATGCATTTAATAAAGGCAATTATTTTTAATTAGTTTTAATTATTGAAATATGTTACAGTATATGTCAATAATCTCAAATAAAATCAGTGATCCGTAATCCCATTTAGAGCATCTATTGAAATGAATTTTCTTTGCTGTCTTCATGCAAAATCAGAAATATGGAAGATGGCAATCCTGGATTAGAGAAACCATATATATTTCTTGCTCATCTCTCTAAATCCAGTTTAATCATAAAAGGGAAAATACTGATTTGTTTTTCCTCTTTGGGTGCTTATCTCAGTGTCTATGCTTTCTGTACGTAGAGTAGTGTGTTTAATTAAGTAGTCAATAAAATATGTTCCAGGTTTTGTATACTGAATATTAAAACGCCCCACTGTCAGACTTTATAAATAAGTAATGGAATAATTCTGTTCTATTATAGAGTAATTCTATAATCCAACTTTGGACAGGCTGTGCAGTAATTTTGCATTAATAACTGCAGGGGAAAGCCAGATTTTTTTTCTCACTAAATTATCTATTATGTCAGTTATGATGTGGGTTTTGGTTTATATTAATCTAAAGATTTAGATTACAGATTAATCTATATTAATCTGGTTTTTAAAGCAGCAATTATGACTCAGATTATCTTGTTAAAATTAGCCACGGTATTAGAATACTACATGAACACTTTGCTCAGTATCTCCATAGATGCAGTAATCCACTGGTGGCTAGATAAAAATAAAAATTAAATTAGCTAAAAAAAATAGATTAAAATAAAAAGGTAACTTAAAATGTGCTTATTTTTCCTTATTGTTCATTTATTTATACCACTGTACCATTTCTCCAGTAATGGTATTTTGCCTGGAATATTAGTGGATAAATCACCGTGTTTCTCTGAAAATAAGACCCTGTCTCATATTTTTATGAACCCTGAATAAGCGCTTGGCCTTATTGCCATGCGCTCAAAAGCCTGGTTGGTCTTATTATCAGGGTATGTCTTATTTTGGGGGAAACAGGGTGAATTATTTTGTTCTTCACAAATAAATTCATCTCCACATTATTGACAACTTTTGAAACTGTCTTTTAGAATTTGCTTTCTAGATGAGATATCTGGGAGATATCTAGGCTCAGCAGCAGTCCCTGCTAATAATTCTCAAAGCTATGTGCATTGGCAGCAGCTAACATAAATATGTTAATCATCATGGTTTATAAAGTTTCTGTTGAATAATTATGGTCTCAGAGCTATGAAGACCTGCCAAGTTGTTTTAATTGGTGTATATGTTCTTCATATCAAAGGGCGACTATTATATTCAGAACATTTTTCAACTGTAGGACACCATAATAATGAAATGGAGATGCTGAATTATATTCTTTATTCTTTATTATATGGTAATTATATTTTGTAGTCTACAGAATTGATTTGATGCACGTTTAAAAATGTCAAACATGGAACATACTTAATATTGCAGGATGTTAACAAGAGAAATCAATTTGTGTGAAAAGATATGCTACGTTCCAGCCTAATCACATTTACAGTAGTCTAATTGAAACCAGTTCTTTTAGGCTTGACTAAGTTAAGCCTTCTGAGGTCTGGATCTATTCCGAGATCTTCTGCTAAAATCAGATCAAGATTCAGTTAATGCTGATCATTTAATTGGCTCTGTCATCAACCAGTGCTTAAATTACAGGATTGTTACACTGACCTTAATTCCATTTTTGGAGCTGAACATTTGTAACATAAACCTAAACTACTGAACTGCTGGGTGCCTGTGTAGATCTTGAACAATGTAGGAGAGAATCTTTTTTGACTATTTTTATTCAGTGGCACAGTTTTATTTTGTGCTCTCTCTCCCATATTCCACAATACTGACTAAATTTAGATATTTATTTATTACTCAATTAATAATAAAATGATATTTTATAGTATACTATAATTATTACAGTACAATATGACATAATATAAATACTATATAAATATATTTTATATTTGTAAATATATACTATACTATATTGTTTATAAATATATAGATATATTTTATGTTACTTTATTATTACATATTCTTATTAATCTTTATAATATATAAATAATCATATTATACTGATCCATTTTGTGTGTGTGTGTAATATACAGGAGGTCCTCAACGTCCGTTCACAATTGAGCCCAAAATTTATGTTGTTAAGTGAGAAATTTGTTAAGTGAATTTTGCCACATTTTATGACTTTTCTTGCCACATTTGCTAAGTGAATCACTGCCGTTGTTAAATTAGTAACACCGTCATTAAGTGAATCCAGTTTCCCCATTGACTTTGCTTTTGAGAAGGTTGGAAAAGGGGATCACATGACCCCGGGACACTGCAACAGTCATAAATGTGAGTTAGTTGTCAAGCATCCGACCATTGCATGACCATGGGGATGCTGCAACCGTCATAAGTGTGAAAAATGGTCATAAGCCTCTTTTTTCAGTGCTGTTGTAACTTCGAACGACATGTGGATGGACAATGCTACAATGCTGCGGTGGATAGACAATGGCTACAATTATATACATTTGTGTATGTTGTGTGTGTGTGTGTGTGTGTGTGTGTGTGAGAGAGAGAGCGAGACAAAGTTAGCAGATAGCATATTGCATTAGCATTAGCATATTGTCCCCAGCAATCTGGGTCCTCATTTTACCTACCTTGGAAGGCTGGAAGGCTGAGTCAACCTTGACCCGGTGAGATTCAATCTGCTGAACTAGCAGTCAGCTGAAGTAGCTGCAGTACTGCACTCTAACCACTGCGCCACCTCGGCTCTATGCCACTTTTTGAATGGCAGTGGGCTAAAGTCAAAGCCTTTACTTCCTCATTGCTGCCTCATTGAAACTGCCGAGTGCATTGTTTAAGGTGGTTTAGATGGGGGGAAGATAAAAAATTGTTCATCTTTTATTTTATGTATGTGTGTGTGCATGCGAGGGGCATGAATGAGAGAGAGAGAGGGAGGAACAGAGTCAAGTTAGGCATTTTTCAAATTTTTGACACGTTGGGACCAAAAATTCACCATCACTTTTCTAAACCACCCTCCTGTCACATGACCTGGTCCAGAACATATGAACTCAGTCTGTTCTCTCTAGTACACTCAAACGTCGAAGAAAGATGCAACTGGGATGTATTCATTCTAATTAGAACCACACACACACACAAAGATGCCATGAAGGCATCCATCCTATGTTTCCTAAGGTTAATCGACATAGCAACTTTGGTAATACTTTCCTTGTGTCCCAGAGCTGGAAAAGTCTCCTGTTGTCTTAAATCTTGCTGTATCACAGCACACCTCACCAAGAACTTAACAACTCTGTTGCTGTCTATGCATTTGTAATGCATGATGCTATAAGGGGAGTGATTAATGGTTGCTTTGGGTTTGAATATAATCAATCATAGGAAAAGCCACCAACAATTGCCATACAGGATGAGTCCTGGGGCAGGCACTGTATGGTCTAGATGTGCCACCTAGTCCTATTTTTTATTCATTTTTATCTAAAAGAATTTCTCCTTCCATCTTAATGATCATGGGGTCGCAGCAAAGAGTTTATTGTTCTTTAATACAGCCTAGCCTCAATCGGGCTACAGTACTCTGGTTTACATTGGGCTGCTTTCGAAGAGCATGGAGAAGTCAGTGCAGAATGTGGCAGCTTGAATAATTACAAGCACTCCTTATTTGCTTATAGAACACCACTACTTAACAGTTGCGTTGCTTGTCAGCTGGTCAATTTTGAGTGCTGGTTGTCACATTTAAAGCGCTTCATATTTGGACATCTGTGGGACTCTGAATTCCAGATGGTATCTGCCTATTCAACAATGTAGAGCGGCCCTTTCTACAGTGCCATTTCTACAGATCACAGAAGCGAGCCTTTCCCAATCACTGCCCCATTTCTATGGTATAATATTTCCCCAGATGGTTCTTTCCTTCTTGTTTTGTTTTTCCCGCAGGAAGTCTATTCCATCATAATTATTCCATTAAGTTCTGGGGACTGGGATGCTCTAACCTTGTTCTGTATAGCAGGAGAAGATCTTTCAATTTTTGGTTATATTAGCAATTGTTCCAATGCTTTATGTAATTTAAATAACATCCCCAACTTTTTTTCCTTTTATTATATTGGATTTAATCCAACATATGGTAGCTACAGAGTACAGTAGTCCTTGGGTTATGACTACTCATTCAGTGATTGCTGAATGAGTAGGGGGAATTATGACTGATCTGTGAAGTTGTGACTGTTGAAGAAGACTCTCTGCAATCACATAACTGCAATTCCAGCACTTGGCAATGGGCTCGCAATTACAATGGTTGCAATATCCTGTGGTCATGTGATTGCTATTTGTTACTTTCTCTTACCGGCTTTCCACAAGCTAAGTCAAGGGGGAAGTCAGTAGGAGGTTACAAGTCACTCCCATTCCTCATTGCCTTTTTGTCCACCCATGGCATCTACCTGCCCCTGTGTTCCATAGTGCCCATGCTGTGTAGTGCCCACCTGCAGAATTGCCCACCTGTGCTTCATAGTGCCCATTTTTGGCACCTCTACCCTCCACCTGTAGTTCTTGCTTGCCAGGGATTCCTCGTCTTTCCCTGTCACAGCCACATGAGGTCTTCCCATAAAGACCTGGACAGTCCTGGGATTAAGAAAGCAACCAGGACTTCTGGCATTGCCATCATTAAGCAATGTGGTGACATCACATTTTATAACTGTATTGCTTAGGGGCAGAAATTACGATCCATCGTAACCCAAGTTCTACTTGCACATCATTATAATTCAGATTTGTCATGATTGGAGCATATTATAAGCCCAGTAAAATAAATATATAAGCAATAGCAGTGTCCCAAATTTGTGTTCTTCAGGTAGAGTCAATGAAGTAATGTTCTTGTGGTTCTGAAGTTTGTGAGGAACATATTAAGTTGTGAGATACTCTTGCACACTTTTTTTTAATAAAAAAAATGAATTGGCCACTAGAGGGCAGAAAAGAGTAGGTAGGTTCAGTGTACTTTGGATGCTTTCTTTAGTTTCCTTTAGATTTTTAACCCACTTTTCCCCCCCCATCTAAACCTCAAGGTAACAAAAATATTCCTTTCTCCTCTTATTTTCCATACAACAACAACAACCCAAGAAGGTGAATTGGGCTGAGAGAGAGTAACTGATTCAAAGTCACCCAGCTGGTTTTTCGTGCTAAGGTGGGATTAAGTCACAGTTTCCTGGCTTCTAGCCTGGAGCCTTAACCAATGCACCAAATTGACTCTCACCAAAATTTCTTGTTATGCATCCAAAATGTAATCCCTGGATAATGTTATTGAAGAGATTGAGTTTAAGAAGATATATTATTGCAAAGATGGTCCTACCCTTCAAAATACTTTGAATGAAGTAGCTGCATAAACTGGAATTCCGACCTCATGTAACCAGTGCATGCTGAATGCAGAAGAGGCCCACCTTCAACATGTGTAGGAAGCCCTGTGACTACCCATCCTGTAGCTTAGCGCAAACAGAACTGGTGTTCAAGATAAGGAATGATAGGTGGGTGCTGACCATTTATCAGGTGCTTTGGTTTGCACTATATATCAATTAAGGCAGCGACTTCTTTTAAGTCAGTCAAGGAATCGACTCATAGGATGAGAAAAAAAAACACGAAAAAAGTGTCAGTGAAAGCTAAAGTTCTGGTGTCCATCACAGCCAAAACAGAACTGTAGAAAAGGCTCCTAGCCTAGTAACTGGACAGAAAATGGTGTTCCCAGAAGAGATCTGATAGACCAACCAAAAGCAATTGGCAAAACAAATCATTGACATCAACTAGGTCCTCAAGTCACCTCTTCCATGCATGATAGGATGACCACATGAAATGACTTGTGATAATAACATTCAAAACATTTCTTCTATACCTGTATACCCAAACCCATCTTCAGGCTGTCTTAGCAGCAAGTTTTTTAGGTGATATTGTGACATTGTGATGTCTTGAGGAAATGGAAGTGGGCCATTACACTCATACGCACAGAGAGGCAACACACATATACTTCCCTAGATTAGATCCTTCGATATTCACAGTCCAAAAAATAAAGCCAATACAGAGCCAGTTTGTGGTTAAGGTGCTGGATTAGAAACGAGAAAAGTACTGGTAGTCCTCGTGTTACAACCACAATTGAGCCCAACATCTATGTTGCTAAGCAAAACATTTGTTGTGAGTTTGCCCCATTTTATAACTTTTCTTGCTACAGTTGTTAAGTGAATCTGGCTTCCCCATTTGACTTTGTTTGTCAGAAGGTCGCAAAAGCTGATTCCATAACTCCAGGACACTGCAACCATCATAAATGTGAACCAGTTCCCAAGCAACTGAATTTTAATCACATGACCATGGGGATGCTGCAATGGTCATAAGTGTGAAAAATGGCCAAAGTCACTTTTTTAGTGCCGTTGTAACTTTGAACGATCTCTAAACGAATTGTTGTAAGACGAGGACTACCTGTATGAGGTTTAGTTCTTCCTTAGGAAAGATGACTTTGGGGCAGGATGGTTGTTGTGGGGAACTTGTATATCATTTTGAGTTGTGCAAAACAAAGGATGGATATAAATACAATAGCAACAACAATAACAACAGCAACATCTATACCAAAACCAAATTACTCCATGCAGAAAAGAAAGATATGACTTTGTGATACAGATAAAACTGAAGAAATGTCCTCTGGACACTGCAGATAAAGGGGTTAAAAAGAATTTCTGAAGCTTGTTTAAACCAGCTTTGGAGCAGATGTACAATACTTACTTTTTCCAGAGCTATCATTTAAAGAGAATTACTATATTTATGCTCTCTATACTGCACGTACACAAATGCACACTGCCATCCATTCAGACTGTTTTTACATATGCATTTTCAACTCAGCACAATTATGCTTGACAAATGCTTCAAATTTATTATATTTATTTGATAAACATAAATATTTAAGCAAAACTCAAAGAAAAAACTCACTTTTATTGTAACAATGAAACAGATGTATAAACTCATGTTCCATCCCGGAATATTTTTATTTGGTTATGCATCTTTATCTAATCATTGATTCAAGAAGAAGCTTTCAATTTATACATAGTTCACATTTTTAAATTTTGGCACATAATAGTATTTGCATTGTGTTGAATTGCCAGAGTTGTTTAGAAGTTATATAACACTGGCATTGAAACTATGTGTTTCCATTACGAGTTATCCACATATTTTTAAAGCATTTGAAAATAATTTATATTTGATATGTGCTGAAGTCCATGCGTACTTGTTTACTATATCATTTCAAAATGCATTATTGCTTGTAAAAAGTATGTGGTTGGCACTCAATGGAAATATAAATCTGTTTCAAATTGCTTGATGTAGATTTTTGAGAAGGGCAAACAGTTGTAAAGGTAAGTACGCTAGATTTGTATAGTTCGTTTATTTTGTTTAAGTATTTTTTTTAAAGTAGTAGTTAGGCAATATTTAAATAGAGTTGCAATCAGTACAGTTCAAAATATGTAAATATTCTTGTGTTTACTATTCTGTTTGTTGATGAAAAATGTGAATAATGGCAAGCATCCAACTGCAATATTTTTATAATATGTACAATAAAGAATACATTTCTTTATTGCATTGTTATTTTTCGACATATCCATTTCTTTCAGGGCTAAATTAACAGTATACAGTAAAGTCACAATCCTGTGGATGTTTGGACTTGGATTGAGATTTCAACAATTTCACTAAAATAATTTGGATTTGTTCTATGGTATGGTCTATCTTTTAAAACTAAATTGCAAAAGTTATATTTCAATGCAAAAATTACTTTACATCTATTTTAAAGTGCACATCAGCTGTAAGGATTGGATAATAGCAGAAAAATCCCCATTATTTTTAAAGAATGTCAGCTTAAGTTCATAACTGGATACTCTAAGACTGACTTCAAGTCTAACACAACTGTATGACTAAATCACGTAGTTTTTCCACTGATATGAAGCTGTAATGATAATTGTAGTCAGACCTCTTCATCAAAGATAACAAAATCTTGCCAAAACATGTTACTCTGCATGGCTGGATGGTATTATTGTTCTATGCTGACATATGGTTAGAATTCTCAGGTACATTCTAACCATTGCCTAAGAAGACTAACATATACTTTCAGTCACTCACTGGCTATGACTGCTTTGCTAACCATATATGTCTTCTGCAACATATGTGATGATTTTCTGATTAAAAAAAAATAGTATATAACAGTGGTGGGCTGCCCCCGGTTCGCACCGGTTCTATATAACCAATAGTAAAACTGGCGGGAGGATCCGCCCACCGACCCCGACGTCACCAAAATGCTTCTGTGCATGCGCAGAAGAGTGTGCGTGCGGGCAAGTGAAGCAAGCATGCATGTGCACCCCCATTGTGAACCAGTAGTGAAGATAAGTGGAACCCACCCCTGGTACATAAAAGTATAGGCAAGCTACTTTGGTGGAGAGGTTAATGTCTTCATTAGCACACTGTCAACAAAACTCATTAAGAGAGAAATGACGGTCCTTCTTAAGATTTTGAAGCCAAAATAACTTTAGATGTTGAACTTCTAAAGCAGCTTTACAAAATGTGGAAATCCTACACACTGTTTTATTACTATCTCTATTCTGTACTGAAAATTTGTGGAAAAAACAGCAACAAAAATAAGTTTTATTTATTATAAGTATTATTATTGTAATCCAATAAGCCACTAGTGTCTCTGGGGTAAGTGATCAGCTAAGAGTAGTCATGTGGCAAAATGCTGAAACTTGATAAAAACATGGGGATTGCCTGTGTAAATAATACAACATTTTTCAAATACTAATGCTGTCCTTTCTCATACCAAAATAGTTAAGATGTGTGATAATCACATGAAGCCAAGATTCAATGATTTAAGCTCAGCTAGGTGGCAGCATTTATCCAGACTAGGGACAGTTGAACCCAGTGAGTCCTTGGATGAAAGAACTGTGTAAAATCCCAGAGCTTTAATCAATAGTGAGAAGCCAAAAATGCATTCTAGGAGAAGGTAAAGCAAACAGAATTTCCAGTCAAATAGAATATTTGTAGCTCGGGGTTGAAATGAGAGGTCCTTGATGCTCTCTGGGCTTGATTGTTCCTTGCAGATGTTTCATTGCCCAAACTATGTAACATGATCAGTGTAGTCAGTCTATCTAGTTTGAGTAATGAAACATCTGCAAGAAAACAGCCAAGCTCAAAGAGCAGCAAGGAAAACCCCTCAGAAAAATGTCCATATTTTTGGCAAAAAAGTACACGGATGTATCTATGATATCAACATGAGTTGAGTCTGACTTGAAGAAGTCTTGACTTCACAGCCCTTATATCTAATAAGATTTGTTCCCCAGTTTGGAATCCTGGGCATGGACAGTAAAGTTTGGGAAAGCAGATAAGGGAGGAAAGAATCACAACCTGTTTTGTGAAATTCTGAATTCAAATGTTTTGCCTCATGGATTTATCTGAAACATATTTCAGATATCTGAAGTAGGTTAGCTAACGTATTTTTAGAAAATGCATGCCATAAGACCTAATCCAATAAGATGAGATCAACAATGTCAGTAACATATTAGATTACTAATCATATGTTGGCCTGGATAAGAATGTTTTGATTTGTCATCTAATGAAAGAAAATCATGAATCAAATCTGCATTTTTGGTAGCGCTGATAACATATATGAGTATTCAAAAATATGAGCTGCCTATTTCCTTCATTCTATTGTATATCATCATCTTCAGTGGTGGAATTCAATTTTTTTTACTACCGGTTCTGTGGGCATGGCTTGGTTGGCGTGGTGTGGTGTGGCTTGGTGGGCGTGGCAGGGGAAGGATACTACACAATCCCCATTCCCTCCCCACTCCTGGGAGAAGGATATTGCAAAATCTCCATTCCCACCCCACTCTGGGGCCAGCCAAACGTGGTGTTTGCTGGTTCGCTGAACAACTCAAAATTTCTGCTACCGATTCTCCGAACTGCTCAAAACTTCCGCTACTGGTTCTCCAGAACCTGCTGGATTTCACCCCTGGTCCTAACTCAAGGAGTACTGTAAAACAGACAAACACAACTCCTTAAGTCAGAGTGAGCAAGCAACCTGCAGCTTTTCAGAGTTTTTGGTGTTGCTACTCAGTGGGTGCGTTTAACCCCCTCTTCATTTTTATCTGATCATTACTGAGCTAAGAACATTGGTAACTTCTTTAAACCCCTTCTTTCTATCAGGGACAGCAACCACAGATATTTTATTTTGATTTATGGATGGAATGAATTTATAAGTCCACCTCAGTTACAAAATATGACTAGGGGGCAGCATGCAACAGAAATGGACAAAAAAAATCATACAAAATTAAAAAGAACAACCCTTTATATAAAATATAAATGCTGCCAATGGGATAATTAGACAACCAAAAGTTATGGCTTCTTTGCTTATTCACTGAGCCTTGCAGAAACTATCTTTTAGGAAATCCAATGCTTCCCGCAAGACTCTTTGGCCATGCAATTTTCTCTATGCATAAGATTATACTCAGGAATGCTGAAATTACTAAAAGGGTGATATTCCAGGTGGGTGTGTGCCTATATACATGTATGTATATTTGAAATGTGACATGATAGCTGTATTCCAGTATTTGAGGGGCTGCCATAAAGAAGAGGGGGTTAATTTATTTTCCAAAGCACAGAAGGCACCATAAGAAACAATAGATGGAAACCTCCAAGGTCCCTTCCAGCTTCATTTTGATTAATTAATTAATCCTAACTTCATGCTGATTTACATTATTGGAGCTGCTGACTCCTGTTTTAAATAAAATGACACTCAGAAAAGGAATTAAAACTAGTTCACTCCCATATGTTTCTCACTAGTGTTTTATAAACAATTTTCTCATGTTAAGTTTATTTATAATATCAAAGCTACATTCTTACATACAACTTCCACTCCTCTTTTGTTGGGTCTGTTTTTTTTTTAACAATTTATAAACTTACATTCTAATCATCAGTTCCATCCCACCAAGTTTCAGTAATGGCAATAAGAGACACTTGTGGTGAGATGGGCAGCAAATTAATAAATGAAAATTGCACCTACCCTCATATACGAAGGACTTCAATTTCAATTCAACTCTTGAATTTCAATGCTTCTAGCACTGAACGTTTTTGCATCAACAGATGTTGAGTGTTTTCTTTTAGTTTTTTCTTCTGACTTTTTGAAAATCACTTTGAGACAGTTCAGCAGAAGAAGTATTTTCAAAATATAAGTTTTTGTTTCTGTTCAGGGACATCGCTGTTGAAAAATGAATTCAGAAGTCCCAAGCTTCCACTTTTTTTGAAATACAAAACGAACAAACAAACACACACCCAGGAGACAAAATATTTCATTGTTTTTGTTTTAAAAATGCAGAATTATTGCAATGTTCAGCATCACAGCATATGTAAATGAAAGTCAAATGAGATTTGTTACTGCAATAACAAATGTTAAAGAGCTATTTTCCTGAAAGTGTTATAGCAATTTCAGGAGATCTACACTAAGAACTAACTGAAGCCATCAACATTTTATGATTATTATGCGGAGGAGAAGGAGAACAAGGAAAATCATAGTGCTTATTATTTTTATTGCTGTTTCTCTCAAAGTAGCCCAGGATGGTAGGGGAAAAAATGAAAAACAACTTCAATAAAACAATTAATAAAAAAGTAAGGGCCTACGCTTTTCTGTTTATTTTCACTTCTGCAAACTTCAGGAAAGAACTTCCTAATTATGAAAGGATATCCAGTGAACCTTCCTCTAATGTGAAGTATTGTAATGGGGTTAGTTATTGAAAATAATATAAAACAAGCCAACAAAAAAGAAGCTATAAAGACGTATATGTATTTATTTCAATACATACATAATGGCTACATCTTTTAAATGACCACAATTCAATTGTTTAATAACAAATTGACCCTTGGTCAAACAGAACCATACTGTCTGATCTTTCTTTTTCATTGATAACCAACTGGTTCAAAGATTGAGAGTTGACAAATTTGCTAGTCAGACCTTAGAACCTGGTTCACACACATCCTTCCAAGAATACATTATCACATTTTTTTTCCTACAGTCCAATCACGGGATTTACAAAGTTCTAATTTAATAATACACGGACATCTTTAAACCTTTGCAACCAGCACAGTAATTATATCTAACAAAAAGCAAACTATTAACAAGCTTGACCAATCATCTGCATTAATATATCTTCATCTTTGTTGCATATTCAATATAAGAACAGTAACTAATCTTTTTGAAACTTCTGTCTAAAAAGTGGGAAAGCGTTTTGTACTGAATTAGCCTAATTTTTAGGTTATGAGAAACATATTTAATGTTTCTGAAAACCTAAGCATTCATTTTGCAATATATTTATATTTATTAACGTTTTATGCCACCTATCTCCCCAATAAGGTGACTTTATTTAGTATACTCCAGTTATCCATTCCAAATTTCTTGTACGTTATCCAAATTTATTTTGACAATTTTTGAAATAGCTGATACCAGAGCTTCAGGGGTCACTAAATCATACAGTCTTAACAAGGAACATAAAAGATTCTTCAAGTGTATATATTACCCTCCTACTTTGTTCTGAAAAATATATTCATCTGGCAATTGTTCCATTTGCTCCCAAAGCCCATCATGCTGTTATATGTGTCTGTTAATTGCACTTTTTTTTCCTGCAAAGGAACTCTGTGAGATAATTCTCAGAATCTTAAGATCATCATTGTTATAGAAAATAGAAAATAAATATGAATAATCCTAAATATTATTGATGTGCCCTGCCTTCCATAAAGCACTTAACAACCAACAAGGTTTATTTTATTTTTTATAAAATCAAGCATTACTTTATAATATAACATTTTTATATTATAAAATAATGCTTTATTTTATAAAAATAAAATCAATGCTAGATATGATCTTTCTCTGCTTTTATTTCTTTCCTTTTCTGACATCTGAATATTTGCTTCTCAATGAAATAGTTTGGACACCTACATAGGCAAACCAATATCTGTTCGGCTTCAGACATCCAAACTTCCATTTAAGAATAACACCGCAAGATTGAAGAAGAAATGACTTAGCATCTCACAGAGGTATCAGTGGGGAAAAATGGCACATAGAGGGAAAATGCTTTCAAGGAGGTAGATTAGAGTATGTGTCATTTACTTTGAGCTTAAAATGGGATCACAAGGACAGAAAGTAAATGCCCATGAAAAATTCAGCCAGAGCGTCTCCTTATCTTTAGATATGAATTCACACATCAGATAGTCCTTAGGAGAGACAGTCTGGTTTCTCCTTTTTTCTGTCCATACTAAATGTATCAGCAGATGCATACTGAACACACACATTGCAAAAGTTAGTCCAGCCAAGAGGGGAAATGCTTTTCTCCTTATATGTTTGAAAAATTCATTGAAATCAAACTCAATTTGAATGTATACCCTTTACACAGAATTCTTTTGATGATCCCAATAATATCTAGTTCAGACTTCTGAGCTTGATTTCTCAGTATGATAGAAAAATAGATGTGGTGTTCATTAACTGAACAGCAAAGAAAAAGCCAGGTCCTTCTTAGGAAAACGTGTCAGCTGATCACCCAAAATATGCAACTATTCAAGATATTAAGTTGCATTCAGTAGTGTATTTGTTTCAAAAATCAGCTTTGGTTTAGAGGTGGAAGAATATGAAGCCTGAAAGGCCAAGGTTAAGAAGGAATATGGGAAAAGATACATTGGGTTTAATCTGATGCTATGAAATGAGAGCGTATCCAGGTTTGCCCCTGAAGTTGCTGCAATGAAGAACAAACAATAATCATTCCTCCCCAATTGCTGATGATATAAAATTCATGAGTACACCAATATATCAGAGTATTTCATTTTGAGGCACGCAGAATAATAGCTATTTAATCTTAATATACAGATACGTTTGCTTACTATGTGCCTTTATTTATGCTAATATGGAATGTGCCCTAATATTTCACACCAATAGCTTCATAAATATGAACCTGAATAAGTGCAACTGGAAAACATTTCTTGTCTAAAGCTCAAGTGTAAATGAATGCAACCAAGTTTTTTTAGCTTACTCCACAGGACATCTAGTGGTGAGGTTTCTAACTGCATCACCTATCCGAGTTGCATTGACAATCTGCTTAAATCCAAATTATTTACATTTAAATCATCTTAAATCCTAGCATTTCCATTTAAATAAGTGGTAAAATTGGACTATAAGACTAAAAGCAGTTTGTTGGGTGCTTTGATCTTCTAGTCACTGCATTATTGGACAAAACTTTGTGCAAGAATTCTTACTGCAGGTTTGTCCAACAAAGTTTTCCGCATAACCAAGATGCGCTGAAGAGTTTTAAATAGTTCTGGCTTATTTTACTGTGATTGGTACACACATGTACTTCTTGTTATTAGCTTTTAATTGCTGGTTATTGCTTTTAAAGCCTCATATGGCTGAGTTGCAGGGTGCTTTGAACGACACCTCTTTTTATCTGAGCCAGCAACCAACCAAGGAAGTTTATGCCACAGGCCCAACTTGCAGAGAATTAGAAATGAATCCTTTTTGTACCTCCATCAAAATGCATTCCAGTTAAGGTAGTGAGTTTAACTTCTTTCTTTGGTTTTTAACCGCTTTCCAGATAGCCTTTTTAAACAAGCAGGCTTTTACTTGATTATTTTAATTGTTCTTTAAAACAGTTTTAATATGAGGAATCCTTCTCAGCTCAGCTGTTTTCTTGAAGATGTTTCATTACCTAAACTAGGTAACATCATCAGTGGTCCATCAGTTCATCATCAGTTTTTAATATCGCTTTTTAATTTCAGTTTCAGTTTATTTACATTTATATACCGCCCTTCTCCCCAAGGGACTCAGGGCGGTGAACAGGCACGAATAA
>JANHZT010009977.1:189348-225109 GCA_032468215.1 Stegonotus admiraltiensis | reverse complement strand
TTTAATAAGGCTATTTCATGCATTCAGATCTCGGATGTCTTCTGCTTGTGTTCCCTTTATTTTTTTGAGTAGTATATTTCTAAAAAGCCCAAATGTGTACCTATTCTTTCCTTCTGTCTTTTCCAACATTAGAGTTTTCTCTGGAGAAAATTAAATGCTTAGTAAACCGAAACATTTTATGAATTATTCTTATTCAAAGAGGGCACTGATCTTGAGACCGCAAATAACTTTTTTGCCTTATTGGCAATGAGGTACCTAATATTTTCATCTAATTCTGATGAAATAGTTGAGTAAAACTTTCATTCAAGTATTTTGGGCTGATGATTGTTACACGTTGAAATACTTTTTAAATTTTATTTTGGCTTTATTACTTTCCTTCTACCTTTTTAGTTTGCAAAATTGATCTTGGAAGGAATAATTCAGCAAATATACCACTGAATGTGAAACCTTGTGATTCAGAATTAAAACTTAAAACTTTTTGATACCAATATGTTTATATTGATTATACTAGCATTTTTGCTTCAAACAGGTGAAGTTTTTCTGAGCGGTCGTTCAATTTAACATTTTCCTAGACTCATGCCGTTCATTGCTCTTTTCTGAAGAGCTGAATAAAGCTTCCTGTGGTTCTAACCTTGTCAAACTCATGTGAAACTAGAATTCATGCCAGTAAAATGCCTTATGCTTTTGAATTCTCTTGGTGGCTTGATGTTAAATGGCTTGGATTTTAAACATTTTCACAATGGTGTTTTAGATGTCAGCTAAACATAAGTAGCTAAATTAATGATCTATCTAAAATGTTTTACTGAGAGGAAAGAGACTGTGATCAGTGGTGTTTTTCCCCCCTTAAGATAGATTTCCTGACTAACAATGTGACCAGTCTCAAAAGCCCAGTGCTCTCCAAACCATCTTTAAGCCACCCTAGCAGTAGTAACCCCACATTCATATATATATATTCTGTATATTTTATGTGGCTCTTTTTGGTTGATACAGGTAATCCATGACTTACAACAGTTCATTTAGTAAATGTTCAAAGTTACAATGGCACTGGAAAAAAGTGACTTATGACCATTTCTCACACTTATGACTATTGCAGCATCCCCATGGTCACGTGATTTACATTGATTGCTTAACAACTGGTTCACATTTATGACGATTGCAGTGTCCTGGGGTCATGTGATTCTCTTTTGCGACCTTCTGACGAGCAAAGTCATTGGGGAAGCCAGATTCACTTAACAACCATGTTACTAACTTAACAACCACAGTGATTCACTTAACAAATGTGGCGAGAATGGTTGTAAAACGGGGCAAAACTCACTTAACAAATTTCTCACTTAATAACATAAAAGTTGGGCCCTATTTTGGTTGTAAATCAATGATTACCTGTGGTTTGCTTTTTGTTGTGTCACGTTGTTATGTTGGGTGGCCTGATAAACCCAGTAGTGGGGGGAGAATGAATAAAATAAAAGCCATTGGAAGCCATTGGAGCAGTTGGATTATTCTACTTCATATTCTTGAATGGATTCACTAAGGGACTCTTTGTGACTAATCTTTTCTCTTGGATGTTTCTTACATTGTCAACCTGTAAGCAGAAATGGACTTAACTGGTACTTCTGGAGAAAAATGTGTTATCTTGGAAGCAAACATGATGACGGTCAAGTGTTGCAGTATGTTGTGTTTCATGTTGTAGAATATGAACTGAGATAATCCATGTGGTCCAATAATCATGGTACTTGTGGGATAATTAACTGTGGGCCACTTCAAACATGTATCCCCAGCTCATTAAAATTTAGTAATCCCATGTGCTCAATCCTAGATTAAAAGATCTTTTATATGTATGTTGAATGAAAAAAAAGAGGTAAAGTGTTAAGAATAGTTTAGGTACCAGACTATATGTTTTTGAAGAACAAGTTTTTAAATTAAGTGAACTTATTATTAAGAAAACTATTATAATCTGTCAATGAAAAATAACTTTTAAAAATCTAGTTTAAATATTTCATTTTCCTTTAATGTGCTAATCTAAAGTATTTTACTACTATTTTTAAAATCACTATAAAAGTGTTTTAATAGAATGTCATCTGATTTTAAATACCATGTTTGATAGTACATACCACATTAAATTGTGGTTTGTTTTTAACCTTGGGTTGCTGGTGTTTGCGTGAATACAGTCATTGTGGTTTATTCACCAATTAGAAACATATGTGATTTGAGAAACTAGCCATTAAATAGTGGATGGGTTCATATTAGATGCAAATACAAGGACTAACCATATTGACGCTTAAACCAACCATTCATTTGAAATTAAAGAAAGGATTTGGGGTTTGATTTTTGTGAACTGAAAACTATGGTTTGAGCAGATTTCTGAACTGGGCCACCGAGATGCTTTTTCAAATTTCTGTAAATCAGGTATTATCAAACCAATGCTGTTCCCAATGGCATAACCTAATCAGTTATTAGTATTACCTCTCAGTTGTAAGTGTGTATTGATTTCTATGATATCTTTATCTGAAGATGATGATACACAAGCCTTCTTATGAGAGTAGTGTTCCAACAAAACATAATCTATTTAAGTTGGACACTTAACAATTAGTATTGCTATTTTATATATCATTTATATATAATTTGGCTTTTTCATTACTGAGCTACAATTAATGCTTTTTAAAAAAATATTTATGATCCAATTCTTATAATTGAATTTCTAGTGTTTGCTTCATGGACTTTTTTTTTGGATCTATATTGCTAAACTCTTGCTGAAAAGTCTCTAAGAAACATCTATTTTCAATAGAACAGTTGCTTGGACTCATGTAACTCTGAAATGGTTTTGACTTGATAATCATTGACTTGCAAAGAGGCATATCCATCAATTTAATCTTTTGACTACCAAATTGAAATGTAAGCTGATGTTACTAGAACAGGTACTTCCTGAATGCTTCACAGAATACCTAAATACAGCTGTTTTCAATTTTGCCTTGCGTTGTATAGAGGTTAGATACTTTATACTCTTTTTTTTTCCTTTTCCCTTTTTCTCTTAGCAGCTTGCAGATGCTGTCATAGAGATTGCCAGCAATATAATGCTGGTAGATGACCATGTATTATGGATGGCACAAAAGGACAAAAAAGCATGTGCAAGAATTGTGCAGTGTGTGGCAAACATTTCAAATCAAATTGTGAGGAGCAATGCACAAGTTGTATCAAAGGTATTTTTATACGTGGCTTCTTGATTTGTTAAAATATTGATCCAAAGGAAGAAGCAGACACGCCTTGAAAAATGTGTCTCTGGTTATATAACATACTCACCCATTTTTACAACTTCTCACATATTTTGTTCATTGCCAGAACTTACAAAGGATTTAAGCAAAGCAAAACAGTCAGTAAAGTACAGCTTATTTTCATTTTAAATACAGAATTATAACTAGAAAGCACAATAGTTGGATCCCAATTAATGACTAGTGGAAGAAATAGCCAAGGAAAAAACCAGAAAGAGCAGAAGGTGCAATTGGCTGGGCAGGAAGGTTTCCACCTGAGAAAACAGAGTAAGATACAGTATGTGAATAGATATTTTGCCATTCTAATTGATCTAAATGAAGTTATTAAAATACTATAACCACCTGCCAAGTCTGCATTGAACAAACAGGTAGAAAGTCAAGCCAGGCAAGCTTTTCCCCAAAGTAGTTGCAATCTGAATAGTATAGCTGAGATGCGCAGAGGGCAGAATGTCCTTGGTATAAGAAAGCAAGTCACTTTGCAACTGTCTATAGTCCTTGACAATGAAAAATACAGTGATGACGATCTGTCTGACACCACATGATTCTGGTTTATAATAGGAAGTGCCTTACAAATCAGTACCCATTCAGTAGGGCTTAAAACTGATACAGGAACTGAATAGCCATGATTTCAGAATCTGTGTACGGCATCTCTTACAAGCTATTGACAGTGAAACGTGGACTTTACAGTTAAAAAATGCCATATAACTGATACCATGCGAAGTACTTTACATAGTTTTACAAGAAAATAGGAATCTTCATGAAAAAATTAAGGCTCTAAGGAAAAATATGTTCCGAAGTAATCCATTCAGCCAGAGTGATTCAGTCCTGCTATGTAGTCTCAGTTCTAGAACAGTGATGGTTAACCTTTTTAATGCCAAGTGCCCAAAGTGCGCATGTGTGCGCGTGAATGCACACATGTGTGCCCGGAAACCCCAAATGCAATGCAAGTGCTCCCTGCACATCTGGTCCACCCCCCTGCGCATGCGCCCTGGCCCTCCCCAAACCCCATTTTGGCTTCCAGGTAGGTGCAGGAGGCTTTCCAGGCCCAAAACAGGGCTGGCAGGGGGAGCTTGAGTGGCACCCCCATGCCCTGTTTTGGCTTTCAGGTTGGTGCAGGAGGCCTTCCAGGCCCGAAACGGGGCACAGGGGACGTGTGCATGAACCCCCAAAATGCAATGCGAGCGCCCCTGCTCATGCGCCCCGCCCTCGCACATGTGCGGCAGAGACCCGAAGACCAGCTAGCTGGTGGGAGGCACGCGCGCATGCACGGTGGAGCTGGGGTGGGGCGATGACTGGTGTGCCAGGCAACATAGCTCTGTGTGCCACTTTGGGCACGCCATAGGTTTCCATCATGGTTCTAGGACATTCACAGATGCAGAACCACAGGATATATATTGATTGTGTGACTTGTACCACTGCAAATGAAGGGTCCTCCTGGTATCTTTTTGGATGGGACCTATCCAGCTACATGCAGGCCCCAAGCCATTAGTTTGCCTTCTAAATTGTGAAAACTTCAGACATCATTCATATGATGAGTATTGTGCAGGAAAAACACTTCTTGTAGGAAGTTTTGTGATCTTATATGTACAAATACCTTCTGATGTAGATACTTGCAGAAGAAGTACTTGAGACTTCTTCTGTACTTCTTCTGAGTACTTGAGACTTACAAAGCACTATTGTAAAACTTATTTCTGGTTTCAGCATTACTGCTTATGGCCAAGAGCTGAAGGCAATACTGAACTTAATGGCTATACAATCAAGCCATCTTTTTGCAGATAAAATAAGAAATGTAGTATCATAGGAACTAATTTTGTCAAGAGATTTATTATTTCAGCTGCAATAATAAAACCCAGAAAACTGTGTAAATGGAAGTTGGTTGATACTAAATGCTATAAGATTATCTGTTTGGTGATCCCGGTTGAGTCAAAGGGTTAAATATTTATAGTATTCTGTGATTTTTGCCTAAAGTATAAACCATCTTAACAAATTCACTCCTGGTTAAAGCAGTATCAGAGTACTAAACCAGTATTTGATTTGATATTTGTGTATTTGCTGTAAAGCTGTGAAGTTTTCAAGCTGAAAACCAATTACTATATAAGTTATCTTTGGCTTTCAAGACTTCTATACAACCTTTTCATAGAATATAACATAACCAATGCCTGCTGTATTGGACCCTTGGCCAATTTAATATAGCAGTCTGTTCTCATTGTGATCAGTTAACTGCACAAGGAAGTACTTGTCTGTAACAAGGCAACATAATGACTTCTAAAACCTTCCATGGCATCAGTCCAGGTTACTTGATGAACTGTGTTGTCCCGCTAAATCAAACCCACCTTTACTCATGCTGGTAGAGGAAGCCTGCTGTGGATCCTGATAAGGAACTCTGAAGACCTGGATCTGCTGGTTGGCCTGGGGACCCAATAGAGGAGTACCAAATTGGAGATGGCTACTAGACTAACCTCCCTGCACTTCCTGCTTTCCCTCTACCCATCTTTTAATTCATATTATTGTACTTCCATCATTTATTTTTATTGTTCCAGTGCTTTGCTATTGTTATATTAATTTTTTTAAATCCTTTTTTCATTTTACTGTTGCAAGCCACCAAGAGTAGCCTTACGTCTAGATGGGCGGCAGATAAATTAGATAAAAATATTTAACTGTATTAAGTCTACAAAATCTCTACTCTACTCCCATTCTGTTACTGAATGTGAACTTCTGGAAAAGTGATATTTATTGCTATGTGTGTTATGAAGTCTGACAAACAGGACCTGCCTATCCCTATACTCCTGTCACTCTGACTTTGATATTAAGCAGTGGGCCATGATCCTCTTGCAACCCCTAACACAATTGCAGCCCAAATTCTGGCAACTATTGCAACTGCTGCCATAGCTGTGACTGCCATTAAATACCAAGCACTCCTTCCTTTTCATGGCCAAGGTTTTGGAATTATTTTAAAGTTGCCAGATTCTTTATATAGTGTGAATTATACATTCCCTAAAATCTGAGAATTTCTCCTTGGATTGATCTTATGTATAAATAATAAAACCATTATGAAAGAATTCTAATAACTGCTATATATGTAATCAACATTGCATTAAATGTAAGCTAATGAAATCGACATTTAAATTCTTAGCTCTTTTCTTTTCCAAAACAATATTACAGGCTACAAGCCACTCTTTTTTAGGTAGGAGGAATTTTTTCCATCCTCCCTTGTTCTAGTAATAGTAATTTAGCAATAGACATACCTGTTATCAGATTGACTGCTTGTGAATATGTGAGAACCTGTTCCTATAACATTCTCTTAAGGATCTCTTCCCTAATTTTTGATGATTCTTCCATGACAAATTATTGACATAGTACTCTGTTTTACAGTGGGGTAATTTCTGTTCATTTTCACACACTGGTAGCAAAGTGGAACTGAAGTGTAAATATAACAAAAGATTTGAGGATTACATAAAATTGTGATCATATTTCGTAAGTAAAACATGGAAAAGGAAATAATTCCAATTTTATATTTGTTGAATATAACAATGTGGTAAATTCAATCTTCTTTGAGATTTAAAAGGGTCTATTTGAATACTTTTCAAAGTGGTATATATTTTATATTAAATATGGACATAAAAAGACCAACTTTATACATTTAAAATATAAGCTTTTTCACATCTGTTTTGACAGGTTTCTCTTAATATTGCTCTGGAAGCATTTTGGATCAAGCCATCCGTTTTCATGGGCATGACTTGTATTGCTTTCCAAAAACTACGTGCTAATCCAGACAGGTCACTGAATTCTGACACAAAGAGCAGAGAGACAGACCAACCCTTGAATTTTAAGTGCAACCCTGGAAATCAAAATACCTCTTTGGTGAATTTCTCTTCCATGGTAAGTGGTATAACAATGAATGTATACCGAATTTATATTTTTGAAAAATTCTCAATGTTTGTACTAAAATCAATATTCAGCGTAAAGATTAAAAAATGAAGATAGAGTAAACTTCCTTCTGATTTTGCATATTCATTAGCTGAAAATTTTAACTTCTTGTAAAGTCTGTACATACTTACTCAAAGGCACAAAGCTAGAGGTTTTAAATATAATTCTATCTTAGAGCATTGATTTTTATTCTCTGATTTCATCACAATTCAATATGCTTGAATAATAGTACAGATTATCTGAGTTTACTTGACTTCTGTCCCAGTTTACCTGGGTCTTTGAATGAAAACCACATTCAAATCAAAGATAAGACAGTTTGAAACCCATTTGTGTGCATTTTATTGAATTCCACTTCAGTTTTCTCATTGATCTTTTATGCTTAAGAAGTTGCTAAGAAATTTATTACAATTTGTAGCAATGGTGCTCTGGACATCGGAAAAAATAAATCTTTACGGTAAGATCACAGTGGTATATAAAAACTATAAAAATGTCTGCTATTAAAAATAACATTTCTAATATAAAACATTTCCTGCTATTTCTTTAATTAGGATTACTAATGGTTTTATGCCTTTTTCATTTATTACATGCTCTTGTGTTACTGATGTAGATTATGTTGTATGAGACACTTAAGACAGTTTTGCAATCGAAAGTATAAATGTTTTATTTTTATATTATAAATATTTTATATTTTAATAAAAGGGCTAGGGTTCAAACTCAGAAACAGCCCACATCCTCAGCATGATACATAAATAAGAATTTTTATTGCATATTAGGGTAAAAGTACTTAAACAGTTGATTTCTCTATATCCATATGAGAATTCAGTTCCTCCTTCTCCCACAGCAATTTATATCCAACATTGATTTTTCTGCTTTTCCCTTATAATGGATACCACATTTTGCTTTTCTCTAGCTTGGTATAAGGTGGCAGTTAGTAGTTAACATTATCATCATTTCTGGTCAGGGAAACTCTAGTTTTCACTTAACCCTCACAAAAAGGGGAGGGGGCTATAGTTAAATTTTTGATTAGTGTGAACAAAACTAAGTATCAGGATTTGATAAAAGAAAAAAAATGCTATGACTATATTTGCAGTTATATTCTATTCACATTTGTGTGATGGGTGGTTTTATAAATGTGATAAATAAATGAATATATTTTTTTGTTGTTTGGAGGCGCTTGAAAGAAATGGCCTTCCTGAAATTGCTCTTCATGGCAATGAAGTGGCTCTGTCCTTCCAAAAGTTTGGCATGTCATCTTCAAGGGCCTTCTAAACAATATACACAGCACTAGTCATCTTTTCCAACAACTTGCGCTAAGATTTGAAGAGTGACAAAAGACGAGGACTGCCTTAGAGAAGAATTTCAGAGGGGTGGAGCATCATGAGAAAAGCATCTTTCTGAATAGTTACCCATAATAGTTGTTATATTTGGAGAAAGATAAGGGTAAAAAAATCATGTTAATGAAACTGCTCCTAGTTCATCGACATAAGTTGGCAAATGGCAATGCTGTTTTGAAAATGACATTGTTTTACTGGGGAACATATAGCAGTTTGAAGGGTTCTACAATTAGAATCATAATTCTGTTAATTAGGGCATAATTTCCTATAAATACTTGTTCTTCATTTATCTCAATTTCCCATGAAATTTTCTTTTACTTTGGACATCTTGGATATATTCCAAGGAACTCATGGAATTATAGCGAAGTCCAACTGGGTATGGCTTAGATAAGCATGTTCATGAAAATCCTTTCTTCATAACTATGGTAAGCAAATCAGTCTTGAATGAACATTTTAGGTGGGGTGTTTTGATAAGAGCAACACTACAATATATGGATTCTGTGTACTTCCAAATTAAATCTCAAAAATTGTAATGGAGATAAGGGATGTTTGAACCCAGAACTGACCCACTGTAAGTGGGACGCTGTGGCTCAGTGGCTAAGATGCTGAGCTTGTTGATCAGAAGGTCGGCAGTTCAGCGGTTCAAATCCCTAGAGTTGCGTAACGGAGTGAGCTCCCGTTACTTGTCCCAGCTTCTGTCAACCTAGCAGTTCGAAAGCATGTAAAAAATGCAAGTAGAAAAATAGGGACCACTTTGGTGGGAAGGTAACAGCACTCCGTGTACCTTTGGTATTTAGTTCAGAGACATCTTTGGACAGCACTGGCTCTTCGGCTTTGAAACAGAGATGAGCACCACCCCTAGAGCCAGAAACAACTAGCGCACATGTGCGGGGGAACCTTTACATTTAGCTTTTAAGATGGCCAGTAGGATCTCACATCCCATGCTTAAGCCTATGGTTGAAGTATGGATAAGAGAAAACCTTCATTCAGCTTAACAGTAGATTGGCTTCCTTACGGCATATACTGTACCTTTATTTAGAATGCAGTCAAATTTTAGATAGTCAGCCAAAAATTGTGCTTTCCCATATCTAAGCATTTTTCTGTGTTGAGATAGAATTGTTTTGTGGTAGGGTCGGACACGTTTTTCAGACAGAGGAACATATGTTATTCAAAAGTATATTCTTGCATAACATATGCCATGTCATAAAATATGTCATTTTTTGTTATGACAAAGTATTGTGTCTTTACAAATTAAAGGAAAACAATTATAGTCTATCTCCTTTGCTCTTTCGCCATACTTCCCAGGATCAAGCTTATGCATCTAGGATTTATCTAGAACATTTGGTTTTGAAAGACTATTAAAAAATACTGCAGTAATCACTGTAAAAGGGCTTTAGTGGTTTAATCTTTTCTTATTCATTATTGTCATGTTTCTTTCAATTATTCAAGTCAGATTCCTGGCCAGATTTAAACTGTTATGCCTTATTTGAGAGAACAAAATACTTTTAAAACTGTAGTTACAATTGTCAAACAACATTTAAAAATTATAATGAAACATACCGCTTTATGAAAAACATACCATTAAACTGGGATTCAGGTTGTTCTTACTGCTATGGAAGGACATCTTAAAGCAAAATAGTTATATTTGGAATGTAAATGGATTATGACATTATGTAAACTCACTCCACTGGAAAATGAGACACTTTCCTAAAACATTGTCCCCAAACCACTAAGTAAGAAAAATAGTTTTTAACCATTTACTGTGTCACTAGAATTTCATTATTTTCTTATTAAAGGCAACACTTAAAAGAGTTCTAAAACATCATGAATAAAGCATAGGTTTACTCAAGCTATCCCTCTTAGTTTATCCTTCCACAGCCTAATGCCTTCTAGTTAATATGTGACTACAATTCCCAGAGTTCTAATTAATTTTGAGTTAACACACATACAATTATCTATTTATTTCAGTGGAAGCTGTTTTCCAATGCTAAGTGCATTGTACAGAATCAGAGAAGGATTTTTAAATACCCTTTTCTCATGTTGCTGAATCCAGTGGAGGGAATGGAGGTGTACCTATAAACATATACAGTACATACCTGCATGCATAGCTACATAATAGCTCAACATTCTTATTCTAGCCACAGAGTTAACATGAAACTGTCTTATCTCCACCACTTGTTTTCTTTTGCTGTATTTGTTAAGGTTTTCAAGAATAGGTTGGGCAACTATTTGTCTAGGATGGAATAAGGACTACTGCTTTGAGCAGGAGGTTGGACTAGAAGATCATTTTGTGCTAAAAAGGAGTTTTGTGTATCTGCCATATGCCAGTGTATATATTGGCTAAAGTGTTGGACTAGGAGCAGGGGGATCCAGTCTCAGCCCCAGAAGCTGACTGGACAACTTTGGGTTAGTCGGTCTCCCTAAGTCCTACCTACCTTGCAGGTTTGTGTTGTGGAGAAAATAGGAGGAGGGAGTGCTGTCTTGAGCTATTGTGCAAAAAGGAAATGAATGATGACTTCTGCTGTGTATTTTTCATCACTGTGCTAATGCCTATAACTAGATATTCCCTTAATTTATTGTAAGAAAACCTGCTCATTTTATTTCTTCAATATTATAGAAATAACATATAAATATTAGTGATTAGAAATGTGATATTAAGTTCTTGATCATGATATGTTTGCCAGATAGTTCTATTGTATAATAATAATGTGTTATACATTTCATCAATGTATACGTTATCTACAATAACCCCAAAATGTTTCGGGTTCTGTTCTATTTTTCTAGGATTCCTTTACAAATTTGACATTGCAGACAGTTAAATGAGAATAATGACAATCTCCACTAACTTTGCATTTATTAATGGCTATGCAAGTTATCATACTATTGAAAAAAGAGCTTAGAAGAGAGCAATTTTCACAGCTTGCTATATTTAGCAAAAATCCATAACTCATGAGTAATAATTACAATTGTCTTTTTTTGCCTGCTAATAGAAAAAAAAACTGTGCAGAATGAACAAGTGTCAGCAGAATGTCAACCTGTGCAAGAAAACTCACTTTTCAAAACCAAAGAAAGGAAAAAGTTACCTCTTACTGCCACCATGGAATTAGCTAGAAGCTGAATTATTTATTACATTTATACCCTGCCACAATCCTATAGCTTTACAGATCTTTATTCCTTCTGTTCAATCATGCTCAATTCTTGGCTACTACCTGGACAAGTCTTTGCAGTTTTCTTGGCAAGATTTCAGAAATAGTTTGCCATTTCCGCCTTCCTGAGAGAAAACAACAGGCCCAAGACCACCCATCTGGCTTTGTGCCTAAGGTGGGACTAGAACTCATAGTTTCCTAGTTTCTAGACTGATGCATTAACCACTACATCAAACTTCTTTCTTGTATTCTAGAAATATACAAAACATTAAAACCTCTGTGGTCCTCTTTAAAACATAGTGAAAACATTAATATCATACAAGAATAAAAATAATTGTTTCTCAAATGCCTTCTGGAAAAACTCCATTTTAAACACTTTTGGAAAGCAGATAAGTTCAGGGGGAAACAGGGAGAGGCCATTCCAGAGAGCTGCAATCTCTGTAAAAAAAGGTGATTTGACAGCCTGGATATCCTTAAAGGTGGAAACCTCCCACATTTTCCCGGAAAGGTGAAATTGGTGGGGCTGAAGGGCAGTGCTGAAGATATGTTGGTGTTAGGCCACAAGGGTATTTTATTAGTTAAAATCAACACATTAAATTGTTCATAAAAGCCTATAAAAGACCAACATGGTACTTGTAGCACAAGTGTGATGTGCTCCCACATATCAGGCCATCTAAAGCCCTGAGTGATTGTTATGGATGCTCCCACATAGAGCATGCTATAATAAACTACACAAGCACTAATAAGAACAAGATCTCTCACCTCAGGTAGGGCTGGAACTGATGTATCAAAAGCTGGGCAAAAGCCTCCCTGCCTACAGCTTCTACCTACTGTTCAAGCAGGAGCCACAGGTCCCCACGTCATAGATGTGCTCCTTCAGAGATAATGCTTCTCCATCTGGAGCCACCTGAGAACAAACTTTTTAACCTCTTTAGACGCCTACTGCCTGCAGATATTAGAACAACATCTTAGAAGCCTGACCAGTATGGCCCAGATATATAAAGCTCAGTATTATCAGATTATCAAATCCCAGCTAAAAGATGGCCTCCTCCAGTGGCTATTAAGTGGTAGGAGAAAAAGATTGAGCTCTGTGGCATGTCAGTAGGGGCCAACCCTATTTCCACCAACTGTAACTATCCACTGAAGAAGGAATGGAACCACTGTAAATACCTAACCTCTTGAAATAATACCCAAAAGAATATTATGATTGATGGATAAATATATTAACTTTCCTCATAACCTGATAAAGGCCAATCACTAGTACAACTAGAGTTGTATTAATTTCATGCCCAGCTCTCAAGCCTGACTGATAAGGCTCAGATAATTGATTTTATTTATTCTAGAGCTTTCTGTGGTACTACAGTCAGAAAATAACCCTATGAAAATATAAGAGGAGCTGCCACTTAGAATTCTGCTATAATATGCAGTGATCTTATTTATAAATTCAAACATTCACCCACAAAATTGGCAATGATCTGCTTAATCAACTCACTTCACTGAAGAGATGTAATGCACTCCAAAATTGTTTTGCATTCCAAATAAATGAATAACTTTTATTCCTTTGTACACTAATAGGCTTTGCAACAGGACTTTACTTGCAGTGTGTGGTTACCTTTGAGAAACTTGTTTGAAGCTGAACCTAGGATTTTTTAAAAATATTCAGTAATAATTGAAAGTTGCAAAATGCTAACTCTGCAGTCCTCAATGTGTGACATGTGATCACCCAGTGCACACAGACATCTTTCTGGGTAGCCACCAAAATGTCTGGCCCTTCTAAAAAAGTTTAAATTTGGATGCTGGCATACAACATCAGTTAGCTAGTAGAGAATTCTCTTGTTGCAAAACACAGAATCACCTACATTTTCTTTCTATATAGCTACAATTTATTGGTTTCTTATGTTGATCTGTTACATACATGGCCAGGTTGACTTGTCACTCACTCATGAACACCCAACTGGTTGAGGCTTGTAAATCTCTCAGCCCCCCCACCCTCACCTCGTGTTCTCTACCTGGGCTTTCTACATAGGGGTGGCTACAGTATACAAGACACATAGCCGTGATCAACATCAGGAAATGAATAAGGAATACACACAAATCACTTTCAAAAAAACACTGAGACATGTCAGGTTTGGCAGTAAAATTTTCCTGGTTATTATGTATTTTGTTATCTCTCTCACACACATGCTTATCCCCACTTAACCAAATCTTTCTCAACTAGGTTTCCAAGGACTAACTAGAATGATAGAACAACAGGCTTGGAAGGGATCTTGAAGGTCTTCTACTCCACCCCCTGTTCTATTTCAGACAAATGGCTATCCATTCTCTTCTTACATCTAGTGATAGAGCACCTACAATGTCTAGAGGCAAGCCAGATCCAGGACAAGTCAAAAGAGTGGGCAGGCTCCAGGACCCCTTTTATCCCCAAAAGTACTTGCTTTATTGATTCACAAAACTGGTAGCTCTCAGTGGGATTAGAGGGGTTACATGTGTTTAGCACCCAGCTGCCTTTGTCCATCTTCTGATGACATTTGTCCTTTGACTTGGTTCCTTCTTATCTACCTCCTGGAGAGATATTTTTGATGTGATTCCTGGCTTTTGTCTTATGTGTCTGTTCCATTTTTAGGTTATGGCAACTTCAGCCTATGAGGGTTCAGTTTCTCATTTTCACACCATCATAGAATTGTTTACAATTGTTTTTTTAGCACCTCCTTTTTAAATAACGTTCACCTATTTTGAGCTGTGTATTGCTGTTGATTTCTCCTTTCATGGAGTACTATTAATCTGAGCCCACTAAATATAATTGTTTAAAATCCAAAATACATTTTGACTACAATCTATTTTAGTTTCCCTTGAAATAATAAAAAAGAAGCCTTGAATATTAAATAAGCACTTCTCCTAATATTCCGGTTATTTACATTTCCACACACAACTCAGATTGAGGCAATGTCGGTACTACCTTCATTGTAAACATTATGGTAACCAAATGTTGCAAGTCTGAATGCACTTTCTACTCTCTTCCTTTATTATCATGTGAACTAGGGAGGGGCTTATCTGAGATGTTTATTCAAATTATTTTCTTGGCCCAGACTCACAATCATTTATCTGACCACTGCCTTTGAAGGTTCTTCCTCCGGTCCTTCAAAGCCATCCCCTCTTCCTTCTGCTTGTGGCAAGGATAACTTATTCTCTTATGCTTTCTTGCACTCTCAGAAGGAGAAAATGAGTCACAAATTTCCTGCAAGGGCCATTCTATCCCAACATAAGTTATTACCATTTCATACAACCTTGAAAAATTGTGGACATAAGTAGTGTTTATTCTATTTACTTTAACCCATATGCTCAGAACAAATTCATTCATAAGAACATACTGCAATTCTTCCATTCCTTTTTATTCAGATCCTGTTGAAATTGGGTCTTCATTTTCTTTTTTCCAGTCATGGGAATCCAGATTTCTATTATGTCTGTTAAATCACAGTTCCTTTGCTATTTAGCTTATTCTGCCTCTTTTCCATATTTTCAGCAGAAATGCAGGATTCTGAATCTATTGTTAAAAAAAGCCTTCTTATCAAGCTGCTTCAGCCAAAATCATTTTTAACCAGTTCTTGTGAACTACTCCTAGGTCCATGCCAGCAGTCCACCATTCAGATAATTCAGATCAAATCTGTCACCTTTTCCATAACCACCCATTTCTTTGCAGCATGTTTCTTTTCCTTTTCAGTCTTTTCCCATAGTCTGATAGAATGGATGAAAACATTATTTGAGCCTGGAAATTTATTTCTAGATTGTTAGTGATAAGATACTATTTCTCTTGTTCTTTGTTCTATAATTTGTCCCAAGATGTAATAGCAAGAAAGTTTAATTGTCACAAGTCCTTATAAATCTTGAAAATTGTTCTGTCACATTCCTTATCCTTGCTCCTGATAAGCAATACATTTCATGAGCCACATTTGCTCTAATTCCTCATGACATCTCTCTGTCTTCTAGGAGACCCCAACTGTACCTCCTCCATTCAGAGCTCCATCATCTTCTCTCTTATTCCCTAAAGCACTGTTTCCACTAAAGATTCACTCTGTTTCTTCCGCGAAGTTCTGAAGGTTGTGAATTCTCAATTCCAATAGTGCAGAAGATAATCAATATTTCTTGCTTCACCCTCATCCTATTCTATTCACCCTCCTCCTCCTCCTCCTCCTCACAATCATCTTCATCCTTACTCTACTCTACTCTACTCTACTCTACTCTACTCTACTCTACTCTACTCTACTCTACTCTACTCTGTCCCCTGGACTTTCTAATTTATTTTATAATCATCCTTATAAATAGTGGCCAGTTCTATCAACAACTGCCATAGTGTCTCCTTTGTTTGATCTGTTGAGTCTTTATCCTCTTATCAATGGAAGTGTGGCCAGTCTAATCCATTGTTTTTTTCAAATTTGCACCTGCTGCCAGGATAATCAATTAATCTTCCTGATTTTTCGTAATGTAAAATTTCAGACTTTGTGGTAATGGAACCAGCATTCGTAAGAGTTCCCCATATGGACTATCCAGATGATGTATATATTATGAAACAAAACAGCTGACTTGCTAAACTCTTTCACGTGCAGTGTGATGGTAAATAGTAGCTCAAACACTAATTAACTGTACTGAAGTTGTAACACTTAATAATGCAGTGCATTAGTTTTAAGAACATGCCGTTCAAATAAAATTAATGGTATTTGTTGTAACATTGAACAAGAAACACTGAAATTATATACATCTGCTTCTTGAAAGTCTTCTCGTGGCTAGGATTAACATTGTAAAATGGCTGTGCATGGTCACAATCCAATTGAAGAGCCTATATTGTATATTAAGAACTGAGGTCAGCTTTGGAGAACTCATGACAAATTTGGCTGTCCAAAGACTTGTGACTGGAATCTATTCTGTAGCAGCAGTAGGAACAAAAAGCATATTTCACTGTCAGCACTGTTATTTGTGAAAATAACTATGGAAAAAGTGTAACCTTTTTTTAAAAAAATCCAAATATCCATTTCATTTTCATTTTGGTAGGGAACAGCTTGTAGCCTTAAAAATATCATGGGGTTTTTTTCCCATTCGGTCTTTGGAATCATGAAGGAAAGTGCCCCTTAATGTATTTGGATCCATTCACATTAATGTAACACCTTTTGCTTTGACAGGAAAAAATAATACTGAACTTGCTTTTCAATATTCAGAAATTTTGGGGTCATCAAAACCTTTGGTTCTATTTCAGTTACATTTTTAAGAAAGGTTAAAAACCAATCTATGTAATAATTATTCCTTTGTTACAAATATTGCCTCAAGGTTTAGGACTGTTTATAGAAAAAAGGTACCTCTGAGGCAGCATGGTGGATGGAGGATGACTCTGCTTTTTGCAGAACTGATGAATGTGGCCAAAATGCAGGTAGTCCTCGACTTGCAACAGTTCATTTAGTGACTGTTCAAAGTTACAATGACACTGAAAAAAGTGAATTATGACTGTTTCTCACATTTACGACCATTGTAAACAAAATTCAGATGCTTGGCAACTGGTTCATACTTATGACTGTTGCTGTGTCCCAAGGTCATGTGATCCCCTTCTGCGACCTTTTGACAAGCAAAGTCAATGGGGAAGCCAGATTCACTTAACAACCGGGTTACTAATTTATCAACAGCAGTGATTCAATTAACAAGGGTGGCAAGAAACGTCGTAAAATGGGGCAAAACTCGCTTAACAAATGTCTCACTTAAAAACAAAAATTTTGGGCCCAGTTGTGGTCGTACAATGCTTAACGCATTGTAAGCCGCCCTGAGTCTCTGGAGAAGGGCGGCATATAAATCAAAGCAAAAAAAAAAAAAGTTGAGGACCACCTGTAGGAGCTGGTGAAGGGATCACCTCCACATCTAGAACTCCTTTCCAGATTAAGGAGAAGATACGGGCTGCCCATGTTTGAATCTTTATAGATTCTCCCTGCAGACAGAATGCAAAATAGTGTTTTCCACTGGGCTTGGTAAATCTGGGGACCAGGCCAGTATTAACTTTGCCTAAACTACACTAGGCTCCAGGATCTGTCTACTTCTTCTCTTAATTACTTTACTTTAGGATGCTGCTTATTATTGATTTCTTTGGCATTAAAAATCTTCTGAAAGACAGGCTGCACTGTATTACTCCAGGAGATTTCTACCCTTGATGAAAGAAGCTCTAAGTAAGTTTAAGGATTAAGAAAAGCTCTAAGTTTTGAAAAATAGCAAAAGGAAGAAAGTTAAGCGACTAGATGGACTTGAAAGAATATTTCCTGGGGTATTTAAGAAAATAGTATATGAAATCTTTGAAATAAATTGTTAAGAAATCCTGTTGATTGGAAAATAAGCAGATGGTAGAAGAGGATCGGAAGGCTGGCTACAGGGAACTAGAAATAATGAAGGATTTCTCTTAAAAGGAGAACAGACCAATTATTACAATGGAGGAACACTATTTGACTGTAGAAGAAATTAAGGATGTTTGGGAACAGTTTCCTCAGAAGTTGATTAGAACATTGTTTGATATTATAGAAGAGGATATAGAAGAAGAATATATTTTATTTGATAAAACTGAGATTGAGACTGCTTTGAATGTTGATTTGGGATTTTAAAAAATGCTTGATTATAAAAGTAATATGGAAAAAGATGTGGTTCAAAAAATGGATTTAAAAATGTCAGAATAGAAGAATGATATGGAAAACAATGCCGAAATGGATTTGCTAATGAAACCAATTGTTGTCTTAATAATCAAAGCAGACATACAAAAAATAAATTAGAAGAGTATTTTGGAAGGCCTTCTTACTCTGGATTTACGAAAGAAATGTGTGGAACCAAGAAAAATGTTTCTGAAAAGGTGCAAAGAGGAATTGCTCAAGCTGTTTATGGAAGAAGACAGAAAAAGATAAGAAATCTATTTGTGGGACAATAATACTTGATGGGATTAAAGGTGAAGCTTTTTCAAAATATAAAGATTTACAGAATGAGTCTGTTGGATAAGGTTAAAATATACATGTTCTCTTTTCTAGTAGCTGTTAATGAGAGAAACTGCATGATGAAACTACTGGCATACATCCAGTAAAGAACATAGCAAAGTTGTATTTTACTAATATACTGTATATCTTGGCTGAGGAGCCTTTTGCTTTTTATTAGTGGTTTCTTATTGATTTAGGTAATCTTGAAGATTTTCAAGTCACATTAGTATTCAGTAACTACTGCCCATTGGTACATCAGAGTTCAGTGATGCAGTGCTATGACCTCATAATTCATAAAGCTTTGCCTTAACTACAGTTTCTTTGGAAAAGTGCAGGCATTTCCTTGCCTTGCAATGAAGCTGTCAACTAACTTTTTTCTTTCCACCTAGAATCATATAACCATCCAAGACCTTGGAGGTCTTCTAGTCCAACCCCCTGCCCAAGGCAGGAGTCCTTATACCATCCCATATAAATGGGTGTCCAATCTTTTCTTGAAAACCTCTAGGGATGGAACATCCCCACAACTCCAGAAGGCAAACTGTTCCATTGGTTAATTGCTCTCATTGACAGGAAAGTTCTACTTAGTTTCAGGTAAAATCTCTCTTTAACAAGCTTCTACACGTTGCTGCTTCTCCTGCCCTCAGGTTCTTTGGAGAATAAGTTGATTCTCTCTTCTCTGTTCAGTACTCTCCCAGTACTGCCCTTCAAGTACTAGGAAACAGCTATCATGTCACCTCTGGTCCTTCTCTTAGGCTGGACATACTGTACTAGTTCCGTTAACCATTCATCATACAGTTTAGTCTCCAGTCTTTGTATGTCTCTACTACCAATGGCGCAGACAACAGGCTCCTATGAACTGACTAACTTCTATCCTTTCTCATTTCACATAGTCTCTGTTCCATGACAAAATGCAGTATAAAAAGAAATTCTGTAGGAAGCTCAGAGAAGGGAAAATAACAGTCTAATGCAAGAACGTGGTAGTTCTGTAAACAATGTTTTTACAGATTAATTCAGTTTGGGTTATCAAATGAGCAGCTGGGCTTTTTTTTGCTAGGAAGACTAAAAAAGATAGCATAATATTTCCAAATAATGCTTGCAGAGTGCTACACAGTCAGTTCCTTAAATCAAGTTGAATGTAAAGCCTTCTATATGACCTTCTCAGAGACACCTCTTATCTCTGTCACCTCTGTCTTGGCATAATTAATGGCATTCTGTTAGTGGCATGGGCTGAATATTAATTTATGTTCTAATAGTTGATGGAAAGCTTGGTACCCTTATGATAATAGTGCTATGTTCATATGATTATTCATATGTATTAAACATATGTTAACATTAAACAGGAACAGCTGCATTTGGATTCATCACATCGTGAAATTTGTAGCATTTATTCAATGCAAGCATAGAAATAATATTAATAAAAAAATCATATCTTCAGAGCTATTATGAAATCAGTGTCTCAGCAGCAATTTATATAGTCACCTCCAACAATAAGCGGTAAAAATAGCAATGTCTGAAGCATTCTTGGGTTCTATAGAGTGGATCAGTATTCCTTAAAATAAAGAGATAGGTACAGAGTGAATTCTTGTCAAAGTTAGTATTTAAATCAGTATTTTATGATTTATTATTCGGTATCTTAGCCAGAACACTATATTAACTCTCAAAAACCTAATGATGTATTTAATATAGTTCATAAGGGTGCAGATATTCAGTTGAAGAAAGTATTTTATGAAAAAAAAATGAACTGACCTTTTGTATAAGAAACATTTATATAAATATAAATTATATAAATATTTGTTTGCTGTCTCTTTTCTGCCAGTTCAGTGTAGAATTACATTTTTTATTACAAAAGAAAACCAACTATAATTTTTACTATGATTGATGTATTTTGCCATTATTGTTGACATTGTAAGTAATACCATTTTTATTTAATTTTCCAGAATAATATAATTAAATTTAATATGGCAGCTTTTAGTGGGAATTTAGATTGAGCTACTCTTTCTGTCATATATTTCATCCCAAGTATCTAGAGTGATCATGATGCATTTTAAAAATTATTTGCAACTGAGCCTGGAAGGAAGAGTCCATAATGAACACTTATTCAGGACTTGAGATATTGTAATAAAAGTACTGAGCTTAGATAATAAAAGAATCCCTCTGTTTTCACCACAAACAGTAGAGGGATAACACTCCTGACTGGTTTGTATACCATAATGTTGACAGAAGCTGAAAATTCAACTATGATGCTATTGGGTGAATTGGTCGAGAGAGAGGGAGGGAGGGAGGTAGGTAGGGAGGGAGGGAGGGAGGGAGAGAGAGAGAGAGAGAGAGAGATATTTCCCATATTGTTTCATAACAATTGACTATTTATATACAAAATATGTCAGTGCAGTAATAAGTGTCAGAGTTAACCTGATGCACCCAAGCCTTATTAAACACTTCATTACAGTAGAACAAACCTAATTAGATGGGATTTTAGTTGTATCACTTTCATTGATGGGCGTAATTAATGTGAACTGTAGTGAGTCCAATAAACATGACTTTGACTCTCCTTGAATGAGGAGTTTGGATCACTAATTGAGAACCAAAAAGACTTAAAGAAAATATTTGTGTGTATGTATACATATAACGTAGGACCTGCACGATGCCTAGTCACTTAGTTAAACTAGACAAGTGGAAGAACACAGAGATTCACCATCTATTTAGGGAACAGAGCCCTCTTTAATTTATCTTAATATTGATCTTGCCTTGCTGAGTTTTGGTGAGACATAATGGCTCTTATCAAATTAAGGATCAGAAAAATGTTTGCAAACACTTGGGGAAAATCACTGATTAAATGGAATTTGCATCAAGAATCCATAAGTAAAAAGAAAAAGAAACCTAGTGTTTAAGAACTTTTGCTTAGTTGGTTATATGCTGTTGAATGAAGGCAAATCTATGTGTCTCAGGATAATGTTGCAGGATCCAATTTTGGACGGTCACTGGGACCAGAGGATTAGTCTTCTGAGCTTTCAGACTCGGGCTGAAGCACATCCTCTGGGAGCTTCTCTCTACCGGAATGTTTGCCATTACATTGGCTGTGTCCTGATCATTCCATGGACAGATGCTGAGTTCTTCTAAACCTGCTTTCCATTTGGCTAAAAAAGGTTCCTCGTGCAAATCCCAAAATGGTAGTGTACAATTTTGATTCTGTCATCTCACTCAGTCCTGCACTCTTTAAATATCTTCTGGCTCACATGTTATATTCTGGCTACCTTCTCACATTCCATAATACAATTGTATGTGTCACTGATGTAAACAAGAAGTTCCTGTGGTACCACTGACACCATCAGGCTTCCTTATGGGATTGGCCTAGCCCTATTTTCAATATATACTCATGGAAACTTAATATTCTTATCCAGGACATTTCATCATTTGTTACGTGCTTCAGTGTTCCAATATCTCAGGGGCTGCCATAAAGAAGACGGAATCAAGCTATTCTCCAAAGTACCTGAGCACAGGACAAGAAGCAATGGGTGGAAACTAATCAAGGAGAGAAGCAACCTAGAACTAAGGAGAAATTTCCCAACAGTGAGAACAATTAATCAGTGAAACAACTTGCCTCAAGAAGTTGTAAATGCTCCAAAACTGGAAATTTTTAACAAGATGTTGGATAACCATTTGTCTGAAGTAGTGTAGGGTTTCCTGCTTAAGCAGGGGTTAGACTAGAAGACCTCCAAGGTCCCTTCCAACTCTGTTATTCAATTCAATTCAATTCAATTCAATTCAATTCAATTCAATTCAATTCATATCCATTCATCTCATTTCTACAGCCTTCTTCCAGGTTTGATATCCTACCAAGGAGGTCATGAGAAAATTGATAGTTAGTTTCTATAATAGCTTAACTGCAGATACATGGAAAAACAGAGATACACAATCTACATAGAAACAGAACCCATTTCAATTTACATTTATCTTAATGCTGATTAAATATTCTACCTTTCATTCACTACAAATAGTTTTAGGCTCCTATAGCAGATACCTGGGAGCAATTGCTCACATGACTATTCTACCACTGTCATTAAAATAGGAGAAAAAAAGTTTTTGATTCATATCTTCTAGGATCATTAAATATGATTGCTCATCTCAAAACTCTCATTCAGGGTACAAGAGTCCTTAGCCCTCATGCCCATCTCAGTTGGACAGCCTGTTGTAAAATAATCAGGTATTGATAATTGATGAAAATAAAGCCTATTTCAAAAGTACGGATGAAATTACTACTATATAACAAGAGAACAAATACACATAAAGCACATTCAAATGATGCAGTAAAATAAATATAAATAAATACATGCAATAAAATAAGCTAAGTATTGTTGGGTGCTTGTATAATTACTTCAAAAAATTGTGACTATTTAGTCCAATATGTTCTTAATCAGGGTTTCTCATAAAAGTACATATGAGCCCAAAGAGCTGATATATATTGTCTTTCCTGTCATTGTACACACGTACACACACACAGACAGACAGACAGACAGACAGAGATGTCGCAGATCATTAATTTAAAGCCAGTAAAACCTGAGATTATAAAGATGGACTAAAATATTAGTAAAGGTTAAAATGTGACTGAAAAGGTAATTGCTGCCCTGATAAATTTGCTGTTTTGATACTTGATGATGAATGTCCAAGATTTCATGTTTAGTATGGTGGTAAAAAGGGGAATAATTCCTCTGCAGAATGCTCTGTTTCATCTCTAACAAATTTCCATCTTTTATTTTCTCAGCCTCTTTTGGCAAAGTCTGCTGCTAAACTTTCCGCTGGCAAAAGGCTTCTAAAGGCCCCTCTTTGGGAAATATAAGTGTGAACTTTTGTTTATATCATTAAGAAATTGCATAAAAATACATGAATAGTAAAGTAATGGCACACTAATACAGTTGTTTGATTTAGTGGTTCTCAACCTTTTCTTCACCATAGACCCCCTTTAAATACTTTTTGTGGCCACGGACCATGGCCACAGATCACCAAGATTTAACTCAAGATTTAAATCATAACATTTCTCCAAGTCTTTGCGGACCCCCTGTGATGATATCACGGCCCTCCAGAGGTCCACAGACCACAGGTTGAGAACCACTGGTGTAATTGATGCAGTCCACTTTAACACAGTGGAAATAAAAGCCTCCTATGTTCCATAAGAAAGTTTGATCAGAGTTAGCAATAATTCTTTCACAATTCTGGGACTGGGCAGTTGAGGTGCCCAGAGATTTGGATGGTGCAATGGAGTAGTGCAACTGCATTACCAACTATTTGATACTCAGTGGTGCTCGAGTTGATATGCTCCTGGCTGCTTCTATTAAATTGTCATTTGATGGGACCCCAGAAAAATGCCTCCTCTATTGTGGCACCTGACCTTTGGAACAGCTTATTTCCCAAAATTTGGATGGGCCCAACTGTATTGGGCTGTTAAAAGGCAGGCCAAGTTGTTCTCATAGGCATAAGGCCAGGAGGTTGAGTGAATCTAACTCTGAGGGACACTGGACAGTTGTTTTAAAGGAATGGATGACTGTCCTTGCTTGCTATAAGCGTGGGTTTTGAGGTTTGATGCTTTTACCTTGATTTTTAAATTTGTTGTAAGATACACAGAGTTGTTTAGAATTCAGTGAATGAACAAACAAACAAACAAATGAAGGAATGAATGAACGAATGAATGAATAGTAGTTTCCTTTAAAGGTGCAATATATTCCTGAACCTCAGTACATGTTAAACAAAACCAGGTTTCCTCATTCCCTTGCAAATATCACTCCCAGCCAAAGCCAGTGAACAATTCCCTCATAAGTGAAGCTTTTTTCTTCTTATTTTCCACACTGAACAAGCTGCCAGTCATTGCTCCAGTATTCTTTGCATCTTATGACTTCTTCCTTTATCTCTTATTAACTCATGAGGATATACTTAGAGCTCTCCATCCTGCTGATTTCAAATGTCCATCCTTCTTTCTGTGTCTCTCCCTCCTCTTCTATAAGTTTTTGATCTAGTTCTTTACCTCCTCTCCAAACTGGATTCTGTTTTCTCTCTTCTAACCCTTCTTCCATTATTTTAGGTATTTAAGGGTTGGTTAAACTATAATCTCAATGCCAGTGGGTCTCATAAGAAGGGCAATCTTATGCCCTTAATTCTTATGTCTTCTGCAGTCCTGGATTTATCTATTTTAAACATGTTAATTTTCTCCTGATATGCAAACATTTACTATGACCATAGGGCTGCATGTGTAATAAATTTCTGCTATGGAGTAGATCTCTTGATTCCACCAGCTACAGCTCTCTGACTTTTTCTATGATGATTGTCTAATATCATCTAGTTTAGCTATTTTATTCTCCCTCACTAGCTCCTGAGGACAACTTGAAAATAATTATAAATACCACATATTTGTTTTGTGAATGGTTGTTTCAAATTAACATAATAAGTGATTTAGCCTCTTTAAAAGTATATGTTTGAACTGGGAAAAGATTGTTGAACCAAATATAAACACCAGATATATGGTATTTATAATTATTTGCCAGTTGCAAATAGCATCACAATACCATCCTTTATTTCCTAGGATTTGTCCAGGAATGGAAGTATTAACTGGGACAATATTGCAGAAGTGCAAAGTGCAGTGACCTTATTTTAAATGATACATTCATGTTATTATTAATGATGTATTCAGTCACACAGATTCAATCTCAAGTAGCAAATATTTATCCCTTTTAAAAAGATGAAATGGAAGATCATAATTGCCTTTCTTGTACATCTTTCCAACATATTAACTCCTATCAACTACCTCTACAGAAAATAATATAATAATACAATAACAGTAATGTCTTCTGATAATAATATCATGTTGTCTATGATACATATCTGTATACTTCTCACAAAATCCACATCTGTTCTCTGGAAGAAGTACACAATAGAAAGGATGGAACTTTTTCAAGCTGTCATATATTTCAGAAATGTTATACTATAAGTTTGATATTGGGTCAGTTGGGAATAATTCAAGCATTCAGACTTTCCTACCATTTTCATAGTGGTTACCATTGTTTTGATTCCTTTCAGTGCAATGAAATGTTGAATAGGAATTATAGGGCCTCCAGACTGTTCCTCAGCAGGCTAAAAATCTGAAAACAAAACTAAACTATTCCAAATTTGGTGTGGGAGGAGAAGGTGACAAAAGAACTAAGTTGAAAAATGGACTGAATCAATCCAGTTTGAGGACTGCAAAGAAAAAATATGCATAAAAAATCCCTCCATTTGTCCTATAGGAAATGTTGTTGTACAGTGACTCAAAATACTACCAAATTTCCCTTCTAAACTGCTTTCCCAATCATGACCCAAAGCGAACCCCACACAACCCGTCCTTCGCTTCCCAGTGCACACATTCACACTAACAAAGACACAATGCAAGGGGAAGCACAAACACATAAAGGTACAATACATTATTTCATTATTCAGAAGAAAATAGATATGGCTCCTTGAGCCACTGCTCGTAAAGAGGTTAGAAATGGTTCTAGAACTATATTCTGCATGCCTTCCTTACTTTGTTTACATAGAGTATAAAGGCTGCTATATTTTCGTCATATAAGACATTAACAAACAATTCTTATTTATGACTTATTCATGTATTTTTGCCCCCTTGCTAGAGTTGCTCAGTTTGACACACACACACACCCCAAAACCGTATAGCTGATACGTTGGTTTATCAAAATTTCTGCTGAGCACAGAAGATACTGGATATTGTCTTGAAATTTTCAAACATTATTTTTAATAAGAAAAAAGCTGACATTTTGAAATGGGTTTCATAGCCTCCTGGCGTTATCTTGGTATTTCTACTGTGTTTATACACACAGGAAGAAAGGTTATATATTACTTAATCTACCGGTAATTCATAATACATCATTTTATTTCCTTAAAGCATAAAAAGTGGTGATTTTACATATAAAGCTGAATTTATACCTTTTCTAAAAGGAGTATTAGGAGAAAAAAAGGAAGCAGCCTGTATTATCAATGAAAGCAACACAGCTGACATTTGGTAAATATAGCATTCAGGTACTTATTAAGTTCTCTTCATCTCTATTTGAAGCCAGTTTTTATTTAGGGATATTATTTGATTAAAGCACTATTACTCAACTTACTTAGGTGAGTCAGTTCATTTGTCAATCAATGAAAGCAATCCTAAAATGGTGGGTGCATTCCTTTGAGTAGAAAATATTACTTCCTAAAAATTCCTCCTGGGTTTGTATATTTTCTGGTTCCCTTTGGTGGCATAGCTCAGGTGCTATGAATCGTTGATGGGTGAACGGTGTTCCAGTCACCCATTTTCCTTCTCCATCACTCATGGAACATTGATGGTAGGCAGCCACAATGCTTAAAAACATCTTTCTTCTATAGGCAAGAAAGGATGCATAAGGTCATCTGTATTTCCCATTTCCCAAATTTTCAATCAAACATCAAGGTAACTGTTAAATTTCACTTTTTTGCACTAGTCAGATACCTAAAATAGTCTGTCCAGATCTGGGTATCATATTTGAGGAAGGGCATGATGATAAACTGAGCAACCAAGATGATAAAAGACCTGGTGGAGATTAGAAATGTTGCTTATATTTAGAAAGGAAAAAAATGTGAGAAATATGATTGCTGGTCTCAAGGCTTTGTGTAAAAGGTGGGACAGAATTGTTATCCTGATCGAGGATAAGAAATAATGGTTTAAATTACAAGAACGTTCATTTCAGCTGGAATCTTAACAATAAGACCTTTCATTGAGATATATAAACACAGTTTTAACATGCTGGCACTATTATAGTAGCAGATTCCTGTACAAGACAGGAATCTTAGAAGTGCTGTTTTACCTTTTCTTCTATCATATATGCTTTGTAGGTTGAGCATATTTTTAGGTAACTTGTTCTGTAATAAATGATGAATTTCTGATCAATTAATCAAAAAGTTTGCTTTAGCTGATAAAAATGTTTTTATTGAACACCATAACAGTGTGTGATAAAGTTGTGTGATATCACACAACTAAGTGTGATAAATAAAATGAGTAGCCAACAGACCAAATGAATAGAGTTCAGTTCTGAAAATCACAATATGTTTGCCATTGCCAAAAAACACTCTTAACACTCTTAACTCTTAAGAAAGGCCCAAGAATTGCTATTCCTATTTTGCATATAACAAGTACAATTCAAAATTCATTCAAGAGTCTGTTTGCCTAAATCCAGTGAATTTGATCAATTTTAATGTAATCCAGGCTAATTTAGACCTCCTTAATTTAGAAAATAACTACTCTAAGCATGGTTTAATTTGGATCTGGTTATTTGTGTCTCATTCCCTACTAAAGGAATATATACTTCTTAGATATTTACCTCAGAGGGGGAAAAATTGAATACAATAAAGCTAAATGCTAGCAAATGTGTAATTTTAAACTATTAATTCTTGAACCAAATAAAAAAAATGAATAAATAATTTAGAATTTTCATTTTTTGTTGGAGAAAAAGTATGTATATATTGTTCCCTGAATTTAATGTAACATTTAGGAGGAAAATATATATACATATACAGTTTCTGGAATATTTCCACTTAGAATAAATGTTTCTTCTTTTGTAGAAAATGGACCAAATAAATTTTGTGCTTTGACATGTATATTATGAGCCACTACAAAATACAACCTCTTTTCAATGATAAAAATTTTATCCTGAGTTATAGTGTGGTAGAGAGAACTTCCAGTGACACAAAAAATAATTGCCCATGTTAACAATATATAAAAATGCTGCTCTAAAATGGCAGATTCTAAATGTTAAGAATCTGTACCAGATGTGGGTACACGTATGCATGAGTATATATTATATATAATGATAGATATATAAAATATAGATTATATATGCATATAGTATGTACTTTATAGTTTTAACATATTAATAACTCTCTTTGGACCATTCAAAACCAACAAAATATGTATAGTTACTATAGTTCATATGATACTAGGATTGAGTCTAAAATTGGGAACAATTATCATTTATATCATCTGTTGGAAGAAATGTCCATCTGGGTTCAGTTCCAAGTGGGGAGAAAGACACTGCATGGAGACTCCTTGAAAAGATGGTTTAATGGTGGACAGGACCACATGGTTTGAGGTCCTGGGCAAAAAGGCTCATGGGTGAGAAAGAGAGAGAGATTTATATACCCTCTGTTGGGCTGTGAATTTGAGCTTGTATTCTGATTGGTTGTCAGACTCCCATGGGGCTATGCAGGGGTAACTTTGTAGGTTTTCTGTGTCCCAGGCTTGGTTGAGCCTTGCTGGGTGATGATGTAATGAAAAGGCTTTGGGCAATTCCTAATATGGCTCTGCCTGAAGGAGGTAGATCTTTGTTATGTAGAATAGACTGGCCTAGGCCTTAATGGCCCATTGACAAAGGTGGGGGTGGGGCTGAGCTTCTGCTCCCTTTTAGTGGAAATATTCTGCCCTTTTAATATTTCCTAAGAGATCTCATTTTCCTAGGAGAGCGATGGGTGCTAACTTCCTACACATCATATCAAATGTACTAAAGATTTTCTTCACCTTAAGAATCATGTAAAATATGAATTGCAACAGACCTATAACCCGAAGAAGTCCCATTGATTTTACTGGCATTTACATTCATTTAGCTCTTGCCACATATAATTTCAAAATGTCATGTTTAATACTTTTAGCTGCATCATTTGATGAAAAAAGCAAACTGCATTTGTAGTAGTTTCAATTAGTTTTTTAAATTAGATCAAAGTAGCTATCTTGTATGCAAAAGCATCAAGATGTGTGTGAGAGAGATGTATTCCACCCCATCTAGTATGACTAATTTATCTGTTCTTTCAAATACTTGTTCTCCTTTCAGAAGCCTAACGTATGAGATAAACCAAAGGATTTCTGATACTAATTTTGTACTTAAGTATCTTCATTGTTTTCAGATGCCAGAGTTACTTTTTTAAAATACAGAGAAACACGCACAGAGGTACACAGCCCATATTTTTTCCCTTTTCGAGATTGCCTGGGCAAGTTTCTGCAGTTCTTTTGTCAAGGTTTTTCTGAAGTGATTTGCCTCCTTCCTAAGGCTGAGAAAAAGTGAATGGCCCAAGGTCACCCAGCTGGCTTTGTGCCTAAGACAGGAGTAGAATTCATGGTCTGCCAGTTTCTAGCCTGATTCCTTAACCATTAGACCAAACTAGTTTTCATAGAGACCATATTTTTTTTAATATAAATGGCATCTCTATTGTGTTAGCAGCTCTCTAAGATCTTATGTGAATATATTTCCAATCCACTGTCTAAAAGTTGTGTTAATTGGAGATTCCATTGTTGACATGAAAATATTTTCTTCCTTTAACAAATATATTGTATTTATATGAAAGGTAGGTGACACTGAATGCCACACGAAGAAACCAAACTGTTAATGAATAAATACACCAAACAAAAACCCTCCCTGCAGTCCCCACTTCCCCATTTTACCAACCAAAATAACTAGATGCAATCAATCCTGGAAATTTGTGCTGCCCTCCAGATTTCAGGCCAGTCACTCAGTTTCAACCGTAAACCAGGTCATTAATATCTGGCAACTTGCACTGGACCATTGTAGTAGATTCTAGTTTATAATCAGAAATGTTCCCATTATCCAATCCAAGAGCAATCTATATTTACCTTTTGCAGTTTGGGACCACTGTTTACAGATACACCATGTGTAACAGATGGTCAGTAGTCCAGATGGAATATAACCATCAAAGATATGGCTGCTGTTTCTCCGTTCAGGAGACATTGCAGCAGATTGAGACCGAGCTGAAAGTAGATTTTTTTTTAAAAAAAAGACAGGCTGCAAGAACGACATGGGGGGGGAAAAATTTACACCGGACATGTAAAAAACCTGCAGATGTCTTAATGATTTAAAGGGATATACAAACAACAAACCAAGAGGCTGACATGGAATATTTTTTTATATTGGATTTACAAAAGGAGCTTGTTCAAGTTTTGAAGAAGAATAAAGAAAAATGAAAAGAAATAAATAATAATTCCATGATACTATTTGAAGGAACTAAAGATGAAGATTGTGAGAAGTGACAGGAAGAATTGTAAAATTGGTTTACTTGATCAAGGTTAAAATGGATATTTTGTTATGTCTGGTAACACTAAATGGACATCAGCACTGAAATGACAAGGTTTTGTGAATTAGTTTATCAATAAGAGATGGAATATGGGAAGAAGAAGACGTGATGATTTACTAAAATTGTTTATACTTGTGATGAAGGTGGAAAATAACATTTTTAATATGTTTCTTTTCTTTTTACAGTTTTTTTCTTTCTTATCTATTTTTATGTAATGGAATTCATGGGTGAGCTTGAGAAAAGGGGAAAAGACTTACTGCCTAGGAAATGAACATACAAGAGAGGCGGGAGCCTGCAATCTCTTAACAGTCACAGAAAGAAACTGAGAAAGAACCTGACCTAATGGATCAGGCAGTTAAAAGTGTAGCTGGACATTTGTCCCTTCAGACTAAAACATAAGCTGACTGTTGTGTTCATTATGTGATTATGATACGTCAGTCAATCTTAGTTGTTTCTGAATACCTGGGGCATAAAACACTTTAAGAATAAATTCAGATGGTATTTTCTAAATAGAGTTCTTTCTTCAGTTGGGGCCCACAACATCATATCTATTTCTCCTTCAACAAATGCAGTAGGGTGTTTAGATCAGGGATCTCCAACCTTGGCAACTTTAAGACTTGTGGACTTCAACTCCCAGTATTCCTCAGCTTAGCTGGCTGAGGAAATCTGGGAGTTGAAGTCCACAAGTCTTGAAGTTGCCAAGATTGGAGACCCCTGGTCTAGATGACAATAATGTTTCTACCAGGATACACATTCCAATGTACATGAGAAACTGCCCTGTATTTTCAACAACTTGATCAGGATGTTGCAAGTTCTTTTGTGCACCTGAAAGGAAAATAATGTTCTGCTTCTTTCTCACCTTCATCCCTCCCAATACATAAAACGGTGCTTCATTTGAAGTCTTCGCTGATGCTGTTGCATTTATATATTTATAGATACAGATATATAAGTCCTGTCACTTGTTCTGTCGCATTGTGTTCTGTCACAATGTTTCCTTTTCTTCTCCCAAATTTTCACCTTAAGAACTACAGAACTTTTCTTACCCTCCTTTGAAACTATATGCTTGAATGCCTTGCTTTATTTCAAAAATCTTTTCAGGGCTTTGGGGAAATAGGGAGAATACTGTAGACATTTTATCTCTTTTATATTATTTCAGTAACTTAAAAGAGCAGCCAGTTACTAATGTATTTGTCAGAGTCTTTGTTCTTTAGGGTTTACAGGGCTGATGTTAAGTTTACCAAACTGATATCAAGCTAACTGAACACGAAGTTGATACCTTTTAACAAGGAATGCTGCTGTGTGCAGCTTCAGCTGAAAGAGCAAAGTACATCTGGTGGTTTATCTCATGTACACGTACCTAGAAGAAGTCTTTAATGTTTCATTTTGACACGTGCCCTCACCATCGTTTTTCATAAAGATGTTTTTTTCTGCAAGGTTTCTCAAAGGACTTTTATTCTGCTTTGCTGAATGTAAAGATGAGTAACTTTACTTTTCCAAGATCCTTAGTGTCAAACTTCTGATTATTCAGACTAACTACTGTGAATAGCATTAACAAGATTATGAAAGAATCAAACTTCTTTCAGTAACGATCTGTATATTTTAATGTCAATCTCTATATACTTACATCTATATATATGTTTCATTCTATGTCAAATGCACATTTACTTTTCACTTTGGAATATTTATCTTTTCTAGGAATCCAATGTATTTTTACTTGGCAATACTTACCTTTCCTTATAGTTGCCCACCATTAAGACTCTGTACAAGACAGAGATGTGAAATATGAATTTTGAGGGCACTTACTATAATGCAATTTTCACTTACGTTATCCAGTTATTTGTTTTCTGCCAAACATCCCTTTTAGTTGGCGAATTAATTAATCCATTACAAAATATAGAAGGTATTTTGAGATAAGCAAATAGCAGGATTACAGACTGATTTAACACAAATGTGTAAACTTGATGTCCCTGGAGTGGAATCAACAGTAACGGGGACTACTTAACTCTAATAAGTTGAACGCTTTGTTACATAATACACTTCGGAAGCACCTCGCTGCTATGTGAAGGAGCCAGTTGCTAAAAGGCTTGGCACAACTATTCTGACATCTCCAGATATTGGCATGGCAGCTTTGCTGAAGCAGATCTGAGCAAAGTGATTCATGAAATGATTTCCATAGCCATACTATACAATGGAGAAAAAAACAACAATAATCTGCACTATGCTGATGATACTATTCTAATACCTGAAAATGCAAATGATTTATACGTTGTAGTAATGAAAGTCAAGGAGTACGATGAAAAATGTCACTAAAATTGAATATAAAGACCAAACTATTTTCAACAAGTCCAATAATTGACAATGAAGATACTGAAGTGATGGATAGCTTTCCCCTTTTAAGATTAGTTATGAAAAATGAATGAACTAGAAATAAAAAAAATATTTTGCAGATTTGCCTTGATAGAGTAGCAATTAAGGCCTTGGAAATGATACTCAAAATGCTGGGATTTGTCTATCCTATGAAGCTCAAAATCGTGCAGGAAGTAGTTTTCCCCATTATGATATATGGAAGCTAAAATTAGACTTTGAAGAAGCAGGATAAAAAGAGCATTTTTTCCCCTTTTCTCAGAGGTAGGGGGTGTTTCTCCTGAGAATACTAAGGATAACCAGAAAGCAACAAATGGATCATACAAATCCAATCAATATTATAGGCAGAGTCAAATTCTGACCAACTGATGACCTATGCAAAGCCTCAAAACAATGCCCCTTGACCTTTCCATTGCTTAACTGACAAGACATTAAAACTCAACAAGTACTGAAGTAAAAAGGAAATTAAAGAGACCTCATAACTATATTAAACTTTTCAAAAGAGTGTATTAATTTGACGTAAGCAATTTAATCAAATTGTTTACTTGTAACTAGAACAAAGAAAAAATACATCTTTATTGCATTTTTAAGTAAAATTGTTGCAAAGAAAAATGCAAATACAAATACAAATAACAATAATATCAAATACAATTTTGAATCACCCTCTCAAGGATTATAAGGCAAAAGGTAAAAGGAAAAGAAAAGAAAAGAGGACAATCATCCACCAGATGGATAGACTCAATGACAGCAGTTATGGATGCACTGTTGGAAGACCTAAAGGACCAGGTTAGGGACAGATTGTCCTGGAGAAAATTTGTTTGCATGGTTGCTAAGACTCGGTATACTGACTTCTTGATGCCTAATCAATCAACTACATAATGGATCAGAAAATAGAATCTTAAGGCTTATTCTTATAAAAAGAATAAATATGAGATACACCATCAGACACAGTATTAATCACAGTTTGAAATCTGAATTCATTTATGCATAATTTATGGATTCCCTTTACTGAGGAATCAATAAAAGATTTTCTAGTAATGGTAGATTATAGCATTTTGTGTCTGTAATTTTTTTCTTTTCTCCCTTTTTATAGGAATAGAAAAGCAACGGACTATAACTCAGTATGTTTTGCTGTCTGTTCTTTTGTATCTTAGTAAAGAATAGAAAGTCTGTGGTTCACTCCAATGCATGCATGATTCTTGAAATTGTACTAGACTTCTGATTTAAAAATGTGACCTCAAAGTTGTACATGCAAGATGGATAGACTATGTGATAAAGTAAACTACATCCTGATTTATCAGGAATAGAAAGGTAATTTAAAATACAAGGTGTTTAATCATAGTGAAGCTTTTTACAGTGGAAGAAAAGATGATTGAGGATCAGGTTGCTGCTGAACAGAAATCTGCAAGCTTGGCTGGTATTTTCATTTTCTAGGTTTGTGTTGTTTGTAGTCACAAACATAAAATCTGTTCCCATAGCAGGCTAAGGAGACCAGAAAAATGCACATTCTGCATTTTTTTGCTTCCAGGTGAAACTGAAGAAACATGTACATATATATTCACATAAGATCTGTGATATCTGGATGGCAGATAGGCTTTCATAGCAAAATCCCTTTCTTTTTACCCATATTTAGTTAATATGTACGTTGGCTCGTATATTCATTTTAATGTTTTTTGTGGGAATAATCTTGTGAGCAAGATTATTTGAAAATATTAGAAAAGGAAGCTGACTATTATCAGAAGCCCCCAAACTGCACGGAATTTTGAAGAATGAGCCAGGAAGATTAATTCATTAATTTATGTTTGAATGTCTATTCGTAGATATATTTTTATGACTGTAAAAATGGCAGCCAATAAATTTTATAAATAAATAAGGTTGTGCAAAAGGAATGTAAATGTAACTGAGAAGCTCTGTTAGCTTATATTTTTTTATTAAATTTATATGTCACCATCTCATTCTCAGTGACTCATAAAATCATAAGTATAAAATATTTTTATTTTTTTTATTTTTTTTTATTAGATAATATATTAGATAATATATATAAGTATAAGCATGAATTGAATACATAAAATGAATACAATTAAAGGGAATATTAGGACAGGGGCGGTAGGCACGCTGGTGCTCTTAATGCACACTCCTTACAGACCTCTTAGGAACGGGGTGAGGTCAATAGTAGACAGTCTTAGGTTAAAGTTTTGAGGGCTTTGGGATGAAACCACAGAGTCTGGTAATGCATTCCAGGCATTAACAATTCTGTTACTGAAGTCATATTTTCTGCAATCAAGTTTGGAGCGGTTCACTTTAAGTTTGTATCTATTGCATGCTTGTGTATTGTTGTGGTTGAAGCTGAAGTAGTCGTTGACAGATAGGACATTGTAGCAGATGATTTTATGAGCTATTTTTAGGTCATACCGAAGGCGGAGGAGTACTAAATTTTCTAAATCCAGAATTTCAAGTCTGGTGGCATGAGGTATTTTGTTGTGAGCAGAGGAGTGGAGGACTCTTCTTGTGAAATATTTCTGGAAGCACTCAATGTCCGATATTCAGTGCGGGTTCCAGACAGATGAGCTGTATTCGAGAATTGGTCTAGCAAATGTTTTGTATGCTCTGGTTAGTAGTGT
>JANHZT010009977.1:149257-160178 GCA_032468215.1 Stegonotus admiraltiensis | reverse complement strand
TTTATGTTTTCTTTTTTTTAAGTATGTTTTAAATGTGTTTTGTTTTTTAAAATTAATAAAAAAAAATTTAAAAAAAATGTCCAGATAACATTTGGAAGCAGGTAAGACAGATACCCCACCCACCCAATTTACTGGAGCATAAGAAGGATGGAATACAGTGAAATCAGACTTCCTGAATACTTTTATTACCGCCAACTCAAGAGAAGTAGTATTAGCCTTCCCGTGGGGTTGATTTCTTGGTCTGGTTTGCCAAATATGGCTGACAATACTCAACAAATGGTAAACAGGCCCCCTCAGAGTCAAGGCTGGAGGGTGAAAAATGGACCTAAGCCAGCACACTGTGTTATAAAACCACCCACATGTGCAAGCAATGAAAGGAATAAGTAGTACAACAGATGTTAACAGCCACTTTGCGAAAAGGAGACTGGCAGACCAGAATGGGATAGGTCAGAACAGGAGAGTGTGTGGTGACAGTGGAGAGTTATTGGAGGAAGGGAAAATAGGCAGGTAGTAATGGGTCTCCATCTTGCATGGGTTCCCTCAAACATGGCAGCACCTCCGGCAGCTTCTTCTCTCTACTTGTCTCTTTGAATATTGTTTGCTACATTGTTAACCAGTTATATTGCCATTATTTTTGTTTGCAGTCTACTTTTTTTTAATATAAAATGTACCATAAGTTAGCAGAAATAAGAATAACAGTTCTAGTTACCAGAAATCCAAAAACCTCAGAACTGTGTAAAATGCACACAAAAATCTATGGGAAAGAGGAGTCGGAGAACACGAACCTCTGAAAACTTCTGGTATAGGGAAAATGCAACCATCAGAAAAAAGGGCCACACATTCTTCTCTGGATGGTTTTTAAACAACCTGGGAGGAAATTTGGCTTTGATGCTTATTTGTTCCTTCCAGAAAAGTTAAAATTTTTAATTAGATTTTGTGGCCGTTTTTTCCAAAATTGAAAAAATAACAGCACTATTATTCCAATGCTTTACACAGCCAGGTCTTCCCCTTTGCTATTCCTCTCCTTTCTTAACAGAAGGCAAATTACATTATAAATACAATAAACACAAAAGCTATTTATAGACAATTATTAGGGCAGTTGGCAAAAAATTGGATCAAGGGAAAAATCAAGCAAAGGCTTTTTTAAAAAAAAAATGATGCATGCAAGACACTAATTTTCATACAGAGTTTGTTCATCTGATAACTCAGTACAGAGCTCGCTTGCTTCAAATATTCCAGCAAACTAGTGACAATATTTGGAAATGCTTATTATTTACAAAACAGATTCATGGCATTCTAATTTCTTGTAAAACACAAACTAGGTTTTTCTCATGTAGTTCTCTTGAATTGATAAACACCTTCCAAGGACTGATGAGCTGATTCTGATATTTAGAGGGACCAGATCAAGTAATCAAGTTTTTCCATTTTCTATGTGTCAAGTGACAACCATTTTTCAAGAGAGACACTTCAAGGTCTCGCTGTATGAAATAAAGCAGGATTGCATTCAGTTTTCTACAGCCAATATAAGTAACATAAAAATTGACTAATGAGGAATAAGATGTTGACTACCATTGGAGACAGCTAGCCATTAATAAGCAGTTATTTAATGTAATTGCTTTGAAAATCAGGAAAACTATGTAATTTTCAATCTGATTGCTAACTGTGATGGAATGAGGAAGGGATAAATGAACTATTAAGGAAGGAGCTTCAAAGAAGATCAATCCTGGGGGGAAAAGTGTAAGAAAGGAATTTGGGGTAGCTTGTCCTTGATGTTGTTTGTTACAATGTGTGGTAGAAAAACAGAGTGATAGGCTTTCAAGAGACAGACAGACAGACAGACAGACAGACAGACAGACAGACAGATATTCTAAAACAGTAAAGAGCATTCCTGAAACTCTTGCTGTTCCTATTTCTTAATGGTTCCTGCGTTGAAAGACTAAGATCAATCTTCAAAGCCTCCTACTCTCTTATAGAGAGGCATTAGACACAGAATCCTGAAACTAAACCATGATGATCGATCCTGTGTATTGCATGCAGAGCAAGTAGCAAGATTCTCCTGTAGTTACCAAGAGCAGATACCTACACAGACAATGAACCTGCACAATGCCATGAAGTACTTAGCACAGCACCTAGGACTAGCACCTCAAATTGCTTCACAACCATTGTTACTTTGATTTCCTGGAAGCCTATCATTTGAATTGTTTCTGGTTGGCAGATCAATAGAATATATGATTAAACCAAAGTAACGTTCATTCTCAGCCTGCTAAAGGATGGAACAGTTCTATGGGCAATTTCACTCATTGAAAACCATCATGCGATCTTAGACAACTATCGTAATTTCACATGACGTTTTAGAACTGCCTTTGATGATTCAGCCAGAGGAAAGACTGAAAAATGGGAGAGTCACAAACTGCAACAAAGAAATTCCCAAGTTAGTGAGTAGATAGCTTATTTCAAATTGTATGCCTTTATGTGTGCACTAAAATGATTTTGCCCTGATAGAACAGTTTAGGGGTGGGCTCTCTGATGAACTGAGGGATGAATTAGTAAGACAAGACAAACTAGACAATTTAGAAGAAGTATGTCAGTCTTGTGTGCTAACCAATGTGTTTGGAGGAGTGGATGCATGGGAGGTGGAGGAATGCTACTGTATATGGTTTCATATTGTCTCCTCTGTTTCCCCTCCTGGTTGTCTCCTTTGAGTAGATGCAAATAGAGGTAGTAAAGAGAGCCTTGTCTGCAGGGAAAAAACAATGAAGGTGAGACCTCAGTTTTATTATGGAGCGCTTGGAAGCCTAGCCATGGCTTGTCCTGCTGAAGTTCCTTACTCTGATTTGACTTGGAAGATCCATATCTATGGAAACATATGTCATCATGCAAGTAAATGCCCAGATTATTCCAGAGCCCCATCTTCACGAATCTTTGCCGATTCTCCTCCCATGAGCTTAGCAGGGGCAGTTTCATATAATTAATAAGAACTCCAATGGTTGGCGGAGGCAAATGCATGTTATGATCTCTGTTATTCTGCACATCTCTACAGGCACAGAAATGCAGGTCTCTGCTCGTTTAGACTCTGGCACAAGAGCTAATTTTGTAGATAGAAGTGTAGTGTATCATTTTGTTTTACCCCACACAGTCATTGGAAAGGCTAACATTAGTGGAAATAATTGACAGCCAACTGCTTTGAGCTGGTCCAGTTTTGCAACATATTCTTCTGCTGTTGAAAATAAATGTTCAACCTGGGATGCTGGTTTATAGAAAAGCTGCTAGATAAGAACCCATGCATCCACCCCACCCAATCCAGCCCCCCCACCAGCACTTCACCTCTCAATGAGCCTCACCTGGTGTAATATCCCCATCACAAGACCCTCACTTGACACACCCACACCTGACCCATCACAAGACCTACTGACCACACAAAACCCTTATAAACAGAAGAACACTGACACTGAGATCCTATAAACTCCACTGAAGATGTTGCCTGGCTGGTAACAAAATGTTCAGAAACCAACCCACAAACTCAGAGAATTAATGTTCACCATCTCACCCATGCATGTCTGAATATATGATTTCTTGACCATCCCTCCCCTCAGAATCTTGAGGTCAGACAATTTTACCCTTGCCCTCAAAAAGGAGACTCCAGAGACAGTAGGGCTTGGGAGACAAACAATGTTAGATCAGATTTGCTTACAACAGAGCCCAAATGTCAGGGCATGAATGGATGGGCTGTATGGAGTCTCACACACGCACTGATAGTTTTCATTTCTCTGTGAATAAAGTATAGGTATTATACAACAGTTTACACTTTGTACATATGGTAGCACATTTGTACATACCACTTTATTTTAGGAAAGAAATATTGCAATTCTTCCACCGCATTATAACTGCCAGACATGGGACAATGTTCAAAGAGTTGCATCTCCTGCACAGGAGGACTAAGATGAGAACAGATGTGAAAGACTATGTTTGTGTAGATCTTCTCTGCCAGATTTGCTCATTGACCTTGACAAGCTGCCAAGTGCATCTTCACACATGGCAGTAATTCTATCAGCCGGGTGATGCAATATAATGTAGACCTGGCCCTGGAAAGGAGAAAGGGATGATTGAACTCATTAACTGTTACACAGTTCTGGGAAAGAAGAAAGTGTGAAAAAGAAACTCAAAAATATTCCTGCCTTGATTTCGTTTGTATATAATGTGGTGGAGAGAAAGTTTGACAGGCTTCAAAAATGCTGTTATAATACTCAGGAACAATAAAGAACATTCCAGAAATTCCTGCTTCTTGACCTTGCCTGCTTCAAAGAGCTGATAGTATTTATTTATTTATTTTTATTTTATTTTTATTTAGACTTCTATACCGCTTCATAGTGCTATACAGCCCTCTCTAAGCAGTTTACAAAGTTAGCATATTGCATATTGTTAGCATATAGGCCCCAACAATCTGGGTCCTCATTTTACCTACCTCGGAAGGATGAAAGGCTGAGTCGACCCTGAGCCGGTGAGATTTGATCTGCTGGAACTGCTCAACTGCAGTCAGCTGAAGTGGCTGCAGTACTGCACTCTAACCACTGCGCCACCTCGGCTCTTATACTAACTCACATAGTATTACTATTTTGAATCACTGATCTGTGTTAATTTTCAAATGACATGTAAATTGTCAGGGGTCCTTGGTGCTCTCTGAACTTGCTTGTTTTCTTGCAGACGGTTCATTACCCTAACTAGGTAACATTATCAGTGCTAGTAAGGAGTGCTGAGTGCTATTAGCACTCCTTATTAGAATTGATGATGTTACCTAGTTAGGGTAATGAAACATCTGCAAGAAAACAAGCAAGCTCAGAAAGCACCAAAGACCCCACATTTCAAGCCTGAAAAACAAATATTCTCCTTTAATGGTACATGTACATTGTGTTATACATATCACTTTGGTATCCAGGTTACTCAACATCTCTTACCACCAAAGAGGTATTGCCTTATTTTAGGAAATACCCAAACATTGGATGAGTATGGGTTTGTGTGCAGAGTTGTAGCCCATATATGCTTTCCAGATTAAATTTATCATAAGACTTTTAATTTGAAGCTATTTTGGATATTGATAACCTATTCCCATAGCTTTGTCTGCCATTCTTCTAAATGAGGAATTGTCTGCAGTTTTCACTAAGAAGCATAAATTACCTTAACAGTTGTTTTACTGTATACAAAACCAATTTCATATTCTTTGCAGGAATATACAGAGAAGCTTAGCAATTTTTTGGCAATTAACCTTAATTGACATATTGGTGAAAAATCATCTTGTATACATTTTCTCTAAACGTAATATTTGCAGTAAATTTCATATTTTCTGTTGGTTTTTCCATTGTTGCATATCAATCACCTTATTCATATTCTGCGTCCATTTACTCATATATTTGATTTGTTAATTTCTGAATTGCATTTCAGTAACAATGTATAAATAAGGCCCAACTGAATTTTGTCATATAAATTTTTTAAAAATATCATTTATTTGAAGATACTGGAACCAGTGAAGCATTTCTGACAATTTCAAGGACAGAGTCTTAAAAGATTTTCCATTTATTTTTTTAAACTTAAAAATTTTCAGTCTATATAGGTTATTACAATTTCATTGATCAGATAATTAAAGGGATGATAGATCTGGACTTAATTCTTTTGTATTTATTCTATACTTTTAATCTATATAGTTCTAACTCTTGTCATGACCTTTAATTGGACAAAACGGTATATATATGGCAACAGTTTTTGAACCCAGGTACTTCAAATTGACTAATTTATAGAATGTGTCCAAAATCCAAGACTCCTGATTCCCAAAGAAATAAAATTTGGCAAAGTTGTGGCTGGTTCAGTGCTATATTAGCTGCTGCTGTGTTGGCGCTGCACTCACATGATCTTCATTTTTGTGCTTGAATGAAGTCTAGACACCCAGGAGGAAGGAGCTGCCTTCCAGAGGACAAAGAGGCAAGGGAGCTTGGAAAGTTTGGTCAAGAGAAAGAGAGTTAAAGTGGCTCCTCCCTAGCTTTTCCCAAAGTATAGTTATGAAAATAGTTGCTTTAGTCTGACAAGATTCTGTCTATGGGAGAAGAACAAGTAGCTCCTCGTTGCACTTGGTCCTTGGAGCCTGACAATTTTCTATGTTCCATTACAATTTCCTAGCCAATCTTGTAATCCCTTGCTCTCTCTCCCACCCAGTAGCAGCCACTTTCCACACTCACACTGGATTATCATTCCATTGACTGAAATTAGATTGACTCTAATTTCCCTTTCAAATGAACTGATAAATCTAGAGATTCACATACTTTTGCCACACAGTTATTTGGGTGAGTTTTCTTCCAGTTTCTGTTAACGGTTAATGTTTTTCAAATCTTTGTTAAAATAATTCATTTTGTCAGGATTACACCTCTGAATATGTGTATTTAGTAACACATTAAGTAGCAGATTTGCTTACACAATTCATACCACTGTAATGGGAGAAAGGCAAAATATAACCATATATTGGAAGATTCATTAGGAATTGAAATTGTTCATTTCTCCTTTCTCATCCATTTTTTTTAATTATTTAAGCATGCCCAAAGAATTCTTTGTAAAAGAAGCTGCCAAATAGCTTAAATACGCTGATGCTTGATGGCCATTTAAACACTATATTGTAAAGCAATCACCTATGTCAATATTTCATTTTATTTCTTGTGGGAAATGTGAATTTGCTTAAACAGGGATAAAGCATAATCAATTACCTTGAGAGTAGTCAAAATGACTTCAGTGGGGCTTTTATGAAATAAATGGATTGAGAATGAAAACCTTAATTAAGCTATCCTTTTACCAACCAGATAATTATTTTGCATTAATTATTCTGTCATGGCTATTGCTTTTGATGACAGACAGGAGACTGTCATGGGGGAAAGTCTACTACTTGTTAGCTGATGGCCAAGAAAGAGAATTAATAACATTGCATATTAGAACAGTTCTAAATTTTAAATGTATTTCCAATGTTAATGATATCTCATAAAGCTTATCACTTTATGGGAAATGAAGGAGGCTTTTTTATGATTGTGTAAGTATTGCTAGATATGTTTCTAGAGTACCGTTAGCATCTTCTGTTGTCCAAATGTAAAGTTGTACTTTCTGATTGAATATCTGCATGAAAGCCCAAAGAGGTAGCTTCCAAAATAATATACTAGGCAATATGAATAAAATCTAGCCTTGGTTTCTGGAATGATTGAACCACGATAATGTCAAGTACTGAGAAAACAAACCATGAATTTAGGATGGGCAGACTAACTTTACTATGTTTTTGTGAAATATATTCAGACCTTTTATGGAGAAATAATAAAGCTTCCTTTTGCTCTTCAGCATATAATTGAGAAGATAGCCACATAATGGGAGCCTGCAATGTAAGATGTGATTTCAGTATGCCTACATAGCATGCACCCACTATTGTATACAGTAACATGTCCGAAGTTCTTTGTTGCATGTGTTTAATGTCATAGTCCGTGCAAGAACAATAATATACCCTTAAAAGTATATTGCATACTTTCTGATAATGTCACTTCATGTGGAAACTTCACATGATTTGATGACAAGCTACATTAACTGTTGAATCACTGTTCTATGATAATATAGAGATATTTAATGACAGCAGTTTTCTAAACTTTCAGATTCGATTCCTTCTCACCCCTATTTGAACATCTAGATATGCAGAAGGGATGGTAAAAATTGGAATTTTAAGTATGGCTTTATTTGATTTGCATTGGTATTGCTGAATCTTATTTTAAAAGGGCATACAATATCAGAAAATTGTTATAGCCTTTTCAGATAGTTTTGAATAGTTTGGCTATGTATAAGCCGTGGTGGGCTGTGGTTAGAATGCAGTTCCACAGGCTATTTCTGCTGCCTGCCTGCTGCCTGCAATTTGGCAGTTCAAATCTCACCAGGCTCAAGGTTGACTCAGCCTTCCGTCCTTCTGAGATCAGTAAAATGAGGACCCAGATTGTTGGGGGCAATATGCTGACTCTGTAAACCGCTTAGAGAGGGTTGTAAAGCACTGTGAAGTGGTATATAAGTGCTATTGTTACCTGATTTCTATGAGATGGTAAAAAAGAGAATTTTCTGATTTGTTCTGCCATCATCTATTAATTATATGGATTGTTGCAATCCATATTTGTAGCCCCACGGAATAGCCAGGCTGCAGGTCTACTATGAAAACCAAACTAATCTTGAGAAATTCTCATACAAGGTATTCCCTTCTTTTCAGTGTGAGCTATCTAGGAATAAGTCTTTTTTCACCTGAGGCTAAAAATCTGAAGGAGTGAAACTAGTTGAGTCCTTGAGGAAGGAAGACAAATGGATGATTAATCCAGATGAGTCAATCATGGTCCTATTTGCTCAGAAGGCAGATTAATATATTGCCAGCCATTTTGATGAGAAAGGCGAGACATACAGCTAATAAATATTATCCTTTGTTTTCTACAGTTATGTAGTATTCCTTGGTGAAACCTGCAGGCTCCCATAGGCATTGTTTTCTAGGTAATAATCAAGCATTTCACTTCACAATAATGTTATTCATTAAAAAGTGGAATAATTTGTAAGCAATCATATGCCAAACTATCTCAGCATCAAGGTCTGCGAGGCAGAAGCTCGACATAAAAGGAAAGAAAAAACTTGTAGCTATGGAGATTTGCGCAGTATTGGGGTTTGGTTGAAACAAAATCTTTCCCACAACTACCTGTGAGCAGAAAAGAAGTACATATGCTTCCCATTAGATACCAACCACTGATTCAAGCACTGCACTATAGAATACCATGAACATATAAAGGGGATAAACCAGGACTAACTTTACTTTGGGGTCTCCAGCCCCTAGTCCATGGTCTGTTGGGAACCAGGCCATGCAAGTGGCAGGCCAGCATGCAAGCCTGCAAAGCTGCATTTGCACAAGTGGCGCGCACACACAAAACCATCCCCTCTTTCTCTCTGCTGCTGCCAGAGGCGGTCTGCAGAGCCAGAAAGGTTGAGGACAGTTGCTTTACTTCAATCCTTCATCATTGTCTGGGTGGTCCATCATCTGTTAACTTCTTCAAAAGGCAAACTTGTTTTTCATCTCTGTAAGATTTCCTTATAATTCTGACTTCAGAAATTAGTAGTTGGAAAATACCTGCGCTTCCAGGAAATTATTCTTGTCTTGTGCCCAAACTTTGGTTTAACAATGGGAAGAATTCAGAAGGGAAATGGAGTAAAACTTGACTTTGCCAATGTTTAAAACAGTATTTAATATATCGTGTGTGTCTGTGTGTGTGGTATAGTAGGCACTTTTTAAAACATTGACACAGTAATAGCTCTTGATTAGCTATTAGGTTACCTATATTGCTTAGTTGTGTATTTACCCCACTGAACTTTGTCTACTGTTAGCAATTCCTAGCAGCCTTTTTTAGATCTATGTTTTACAAAACAATTAAGCAATGTGCTGAATATCTTATCCTGGTATCTGGAGGCTGTGAATGTCTGAGTGGGGCTTCAGTTGAACCCTGGCAAGATTGAATGATTCTGGATTTTTGGGCCTACTGATTTCAGGGCCATTCCACCTTGGGCACTGGATAATGTTGCCTTGCCCCAAACAAATCCAATGTGCAAAATAGTGGCCTTCTAGACTCAGGACTCCTGCTTAATGGGCATGTGGCAGTCATTGCCAGGTGGGCCTTTGCAAAACTTTGTCTTGTGCAGCAGTCATACTCTGGATCAGCAGGCCTTGTTTACATTCATGCCCTTGTCACCTCTACATTGGACTACTACAGTGTGTTGTACATGAAGCTGCCCTTGAAGACTATCTAGAACAGTGGTTCTCAACCTTCCTAATGCTGCGACCCTTTAATACAGTTCCTCATGTTGTGGTGACCCCCAACAATAAAATTATTCCTAAGACCATTGAAAATATATGTTTTCCGATGGTCTTAGGCGACCCCTGTGAAAGAGTCATTCAACCCCCAAAGGGGTCCCGACCCACAGGTTGAGAACCACTGATCTAGAAACTTCAGCTCTATCCCTTTTGTTATTTTGGAAGACCTTCAAGACCTGGCTATCTTATCAGGCCTAGATCTCCCAGCTAACTGGAGATTTGCTTAAATGGTATTATTGTTGATATTGTTGGCCATTTTTGTCCTGTCTTTGCCTATTTGTTTTTATATTATTTATTTCTTAATGTAGATTTCTATATTTTTATATTTGTGCTTTTTGTTTGATTATGCCACACAGAATCTCTTTTGATATGATGGGCGGCTGTAATTATGTAATGCAATTAATAAAAAATTAAACTAATGTTAAAAAGGTAAAAAATTAAAATGTAATTAATAAAATACATAAAGTTAAAAAAACTACACACAAACTAATGCAAATAAATAACGCAAGCATGCACGAACTGCAAAAAGAAAAAATGAAAAGAAAGAATAGAAAGCAGTTTCCAATTTCCTTCGCAGCAAATATAAGTACACTTACAAAATTATCTCTTACTCTGAAAATAAATTAACTTCACTTTTTTATTATCATCAAAACCACAAATCATACTTTTTTCTGTTTCATGCAAAAAGTCTATAAGAGGTTTCCATTTGACCATAGAGATTATTTTTTGTCTTATAATTAGCCATCTCTGCAAATTCCATCATCTTTATTTAATCTCCATCTGGAAAGATTAGATTTTCTTTTATAAAGTAAACTTACACAATTATGATCAGAGAAGGTTTTTGGTAAAATCTCTACTTCAGTTGCCTATCATTTTTTATCCATTTATTACACATGGCATATTGAGAGTATAGCAATAGCACTTAGACTTCTATACAGCTTCACAGTGGTTTACAGCCCTCTCTAAGCGGTTTACAGAGTCAGCATATTGCCCCCAACAATCTGGGTCCTCATTTTACCCACTGTG
>JANHZT010009977.1:134301-145887 GCA_032468215.1 Stegonotus admiraltiensis | reverse complement strand
AAAATATATACAGAAGTATGAAGGCTATTGCTTAACGCATTGTAAGCCGCCCTGAGTCTCCGGAGAAGGGCGGCATAAAAATAAAAATTAAAAAAAATTAATTCCCATGCATTCCATTAATGGTCACTTGACCAGACTCTTGTAGAGAGCTAAGCTTGCAATACATCTTTATGCTCATTTGAACTGCCTGAATCTCTTGATTTCCCTGGTGCTTGATATATCCCAAATCATATTTACTTGAAATCTCTCTAGATGAGCCAACATTCACTGACTTCCTGAAAGCCATTAGGGCAGTACGATGTACAGTACTACAATAATCTAAGCCAAATATTACCAGAGAATAGATTACAATTATAAGGTTGTCTGTATCCATATTAGTCAATTGCTAATGATTCAGCACTAGTACAATTTTCAAGTTGTCTGGATTAATCTTTAGTTTGTTAGCCGTCATCCTGTCCATCAGCATAGCCAGGTTGTGTTTCTGCAATTTCACTGGTTCAAATGGATGTGATGGAAAAATGAGTTTGAATTCAGTTACAGATGACATCTTACTTTAAATCTCTGAAGGATCTCATTCAATGATTTCATGTAGATGTTAAACGGCATATGGAGAAATGAAACTTTTGGAACCCAAAAAGCTATAAGATTGAGCAGAAATGGAAATAGCAATCCAGGTATGAGTTTAAAGGTGTTCCCTCCTCAATTACTTGGGACAAACTCTCAAGAATATGTGGTCAGTGGTATTGAAGGTATTGAAAGACCCAGGAGAACCAACATTTCATTTTCCCTATCTCCTGGGAAAAACCATTCAACAGTGGACTAAGGCCTAAACACCAGTTGATAAGAATCTAGAAAATTTGTTTCATCCAGGAGTGTCTGGATCTTGTCATCCACTGCATGCTTAATTCCAGGAAAGAATGTTGCCCACTGGCCTATAATTATATTGATCTTATGGATCCAATTACAATATCTTGATGAGTAGACTCACTGGAGCCTTCTTTATAGAAAGAGGGACCACTCCTCCTTGTAAGGAAGAATTCATAATTGCTGTATGTATGTATATATTATTTATACATATATAATACATTATTTATAATCCATCTGAACACCACTTTCCTACTAGATGGAATAATTGACAGAGGCAAGGAGCAAGCATCACGTGGTTGGCTAATCTTGCCTGTGCATCTTCTCTCTAAAATCAGTCCTTAAAATTAAACTCAATCAAAGATGTCTGATGAGATAATTCTGGACATCTCTACAAACTGAACTGCTATATTCTAGAGTCTAAGAATGTAATCAATGTTGCCATATAAATGTGAAACCAACATATCATAGTGAGCTACTGAGGGTTCTATACAATATGTAACTGGGCCAGGTCCCAAAAGGCCTTAAATCACTGAAAAAACTCCACTGGGTGACACTGAGATGACACAAAGAGAAAAATGGTTGTTTAACTATAATCACTACAAAACAGACTTGATAGTTAGCTTTTACTAGTGTTCAGTCAGATGCAAGATGAGTTTTCCTTACTTGCTCCATTTCCTTCAGCTAAAATTTATACCAATTGAATGAATGAACTTTGCACATGGGAAAAGATGCTCAGGAGTTATTGTTTCAAGTCGTCTCTTATTTCACAAAACACCCAAATATTGATGGAAATACCAACCATACCAATTGGAAACCGTGATTGAGCCCTTTGAAATCCATTGGAATCTATATGTGAGCTATTCTGATGGTGCCATCCCTGCAGAGAATCACTGTAAGCCTAAATCCCAATGTGGTCTGTCCTGAGTAGCCTCAACCAAAGAAGACCAACATGGATGTTGAAATCCTTCATAATTATCATCCTAGCAATTCCCAGCACCAAGTCCAAGGCAACCCTTGCCAGCTCACGTAGGAACAATTGATCAGCTAGATGAATGACATGTGTTGCTATACAGTACAACCAACAAAATCCCCAGTCTGTTCTGAATACCCAACACATGATACAAAATTTCAAGATTAGTATTTGGAATGGACAGAAAGCTTTGAATACAAAAGATATTTCCTATTATAATTTGGGATCCTGGCTCTAATATTTCTTGTACTAAGTATATATACACGAAGCAACAGTACATGCAAGCTAGAGGGTAAGGCTACCACAATGCTTCCATGTGAGAGAGTAAGAAGAAGAAGAGATATTACTCCTCCTATACCATACTTTTATCTGCAATTATGCTAAATTGAGTCCCCTCACCCTTACCATGATATTATTACAGAACTATTCCAGACACATAATTGCAAAGAGAAAAAGATGAGTCAGCTCTCACCCTTGGTCCATCCGATAGGGGGCTTCTTCCGAGGGGCAATTCCCTTTGGTGTCTCTGCCTTTGAGGTTTTCATACAAAGGCTGGCTTGCCAAAATCAGCTCCATTCTCTGTTCCAGTTAAAGATCACTTCTACTTCTTCAAAGGCCCCCAGGAGCAGCTGAAGCAAATGTCCAGGGAATGGATAGCCCATATTGGTTTCATGGATATTTGGGACTGATACAACAAACATACTGACAAGCTGCTGTGTCATGGTGAACAGGACAGATCAATGATAACCTTAAGAAGTATGGAGTGAAGATCAGAAATGGGATATTTTAGCGATCCTTGCTGCTCTCTGAGCTTGTTTGTTTTCTTGGAGACGTTTCATTACCCAAACAAGGTAACATCATCAAGTTTGGATGATGAAGCATCTGCAAGTAAACAAGCAAGCTCAGAAAGCACCAAGGATCCCTCATGTCAACCTTAAGCTACTAATATTAAGGTCGACTCAGCCTACGATCCTTTCTAAGGTGGGTGAAATGAGGAGCCAGATTGTGGGGGCAATAAGCTGACTTTGTATAAATATACAGAAGTATGAAGGCTATTGATTAACGCATTGTAAGCCGCCTGAGTCTCTGGAGAAGGGCGGCATATAAATCAAAGCAAAAAAAAAAATTCTCCTTTATTAGGGTATACTTTAGTCAGCATCATGAATCCACTGGTTCCTGAAAGATTTTTTTGCATAACAAACTGCTTCACTGGCCTCCAGTACTTCAAACTAGGTTCACTGTGCTTTAAAATATATCTGTGTATTCTTTGAATACTTTCTGCAGTCCTTTCAATTTCTGTATGACATGAACCCTCAGTACTATGTCTGACTAGTTCAGTTGTCCATTTATAAGCTACTTTCTTAGCTCTTGAAATTGATTTTGTGTAAATTGTTTGCTCATTTTATATTTGATTGCCTACGAAAAGATAAGACATCCCAGATTTCAGGTGAGATAAGTATGTACAAATAATCAGTAAGACTTAAAAAGTAGACATACTGTATCTATGGAACAGCAGAAAAACTGTAATAAAATCAAATTCAGTCAGGGTTTCATAATCACGGATTTGTGTTTTCGTGGTAGTGATGGAAAAAATTTATTATAGTAAATTTTATAGTAAAAATTTGGCTACTGCTTGCTGTATTCACCCTGAATGAAAGTATAGCACAGGCACCTCCAGTTTCACAATGATCATCATCTAAGTAAGATGGCTGGTGACCTTTGTGTGTTGGGTGTCTGCGTTAAGTTACTTTAACTTGACTTTAAGCATGCACATAAGAATTTAGGCAGAGGTAGAAAACCTAGGCTTTGGGGGTAAAAATACAGATTTTTGAAAAATTTCATACTTTTGTGGAAAGAGTTCACATGTAATCATCATAAATATGGAGACCCATATTCTGGTGTTGGTGGTAAAAAGAAAAAAGGAAGCAATTTTATATTGCAGTAATAATATCAAATAATAGCGTAGATACTTACTGTACTTTTGAGGTACCCTTGCTACTTGAGTTAAAATGTCTCTCTGATAGATCAGGGCCTTAAAATTAAGTGGGTGATTGCACTGCCTTCTTGGTTTCTAAGGGAAAAGTGTTTTGTGTATTACAACTCCAACAACTCCAATTTGTCACTTCTTTCATGTTGATGATTTTTTTAAAGACAAGTTTTATTTTTAAAAAATTCTTTCATCATACATATTTATGAACAGAGTGTTGACTGGGTCACATGTTATACATCTTATACATAATCAAAATCATCATTATAATATTTCTTAATCTTCCCATTTTTTCTAATATTCATCTCTTTTGTGTAATCCTTTATCACAAATTTATTGTTTTTCTTCATATCTTCTTATTTTGACTTCTGCCATATTAATTCCCCCCCCCATTATTTTTTATTATTTTCAATTTTATATTCAAATAACATCACTTTACGCCTTATATTTCTTCTCAATTACAATTGCTCCAGTTGTTTACAATCTTTCTTCATTTCCGGAAGTGTCTCTCTAATTCCTTTTTCCTAATCATTAACAGTCAAACATTCATTGTAATTTGCATTGTTATCAAAATTAATAATATTATTACTTATTTTCACCTTTCCGTCTGTTGTGGTTTATCACAAACATGTTCTATTTCTTCTTCTTTGCAATAATCTTCTCTCTTACCACTACTGTAACAATTAAAATTTCATTCTAATTTAAAAAGCTATCAAAAACATTTAACACTTAATAATAATAATAATAATATTGTCTACTTTCCCATTCCCATTTATTAATCTATTTTATGTATATTTGCTAATGTTTACCTCATCATCCTATCATCTCAAAATCTTTTTAGCATCCCCTTTTCTAATGGTTTTTTGTATGACCTTTTATCTTGCTCTAATTTCTCAATTCTCTCTTTTTTTTCTTTTTATATATGTTACATTTCATCTTCTGGCTTCCTTTTATCTTTTTTTGTTGTATTGTTTGAACATCCCGCACCAAACTTTTCCCTTGTCTCTTCCAGATATTCCCCTTTTTCCCTTTTATCTGTTCCTTTTTTAGGGGGGATTTTCCCCCTTTCCTCTCTGCTCTTTTGACATTCCCAAACATTTCTGTAATATTTTCTATCTGATTTCTAATTTTTTATACCTTCTCTTCAACACTGTTAATTTCTTGTTTCTCATTTAAATTTCCCTCTTCCAACTCCTCTTCCTTTTCTTTTTCTGTATTTTTAAATGAATTTTCCATTTCTTTTTTGCCTATTAAAGATTCATGCATGCTTTTAAACATCAAAAGTAACTCTTCATACATCTGCAACTCCATTTTATAACAATTTAATACCTCCCCAATTATATCTCTATGCACTTGACCAGAATTCAAAGTCTATATAGTTTTCTTGTATCTCCGCTTCTTTTCTTCTTTTCTTCTTTGATTATTCCTTTTGTTCTTTAAAATTAAAATGTTCTTCTCAATTATTATCCAAATTCAGCAACAGTCAAATCCAATTATGAAGCTATCTTCCAGAAGCGAAGGGAAATAAAACAACTACCCAGATGTAAACACAGTCACTCCTTAAATGTTCTCACAGTGTCCAACTTATCTTCTTCTATATGGCCAAGGTCAAAATTTCCAGCTGCTATTCCTTCTGTTTCATCTATTTGAATAGAAAATTATAGTACTTTTTTTTCCTCCAGCAGATGGCACTCTCCGTTTCTACTCCATTACCAAATAGTCTATTTAATCCAATTGTTTATCCAGTAATTTTTTAAAGTTCTCTTATGAATTATTGTTATCGTCCAAAAATCATTTTTTCCCTTTTAAAATCTTTTGCTTTTCCCAATTTTCCAAATCCAAGACTTTCTGTTAGATTCTTTATATTACAGTTGACATTTTCCCTTTGTTCCACATGTGTGATTTTTTTCCCCCCAAATGCCAGATAGCCGCTAGTCCAAGCTCCGGAATTCTTTTAAAACTTCAACAATTTCAACTTTTCTTAGTATAATTTGGCATTAATCTCACTCAGTTCTAGTACTCCATCCAAACTCTACTCCTGCACAATTCTTCGGTTCGGTTGTCCCAGCTTCAAGGTGGCCACCCTAAGATGGCCCATGCTGCCACTTCGGGAGAGCTGTTTCTGTTCCAGTGAGGAAATTGCCAATTCCTCACAGTCCACAAAATGCCTCTCCTTTCTTCACTGTCCCTACAGGATAGCTATGGCTCGAAAGCCTCCCGGAAGCAGTTCATCCGGATGGATTTCACGCGGCTCATCAGAGCCCGCTATTTTTCAGTCCATTCCCACTGTGACGTCAACCGGAAGTCTTTTCATGATGATTATTATATGTTTGTGATTGTGGAGTTTTCTCTTATCTAAAACTGTTTGCTACAATAACTGTTATTTTAACATTTGTACATATGTGTGCAACTGTAAAACTTTGATGAGATGAATTGCTATTTTCAAAAATATTCTGTCTTCTAAAATTGTGGGAGAGTGTTGTACTACAGGTGCCGCATTTTAGTATCAGAGAAATGAAGCCTACTCATTCTTCATGCTGCTGTTGTGTTTTTTCATACTAGAGCTTGTAAATCTCAGGCAGTGTTTTGCATTCTGTGTCTCCCGCCGTACTCTACTGCCATATATGTGTCTGGCCTTAATAACAACAAGGTTATTATTTGTGAAAGGGGAAAAACAACTACTTGATGGGGAAATCATTAATTTAATAATTCCAATCTGCACATGTTTCAGTAACCTAAAAAGACAGTTACAACTTGGTTACATGTTTTTTGTGTTTTAATAGCCTGAATACTCCTTGCTGCTTCTAGTACGTTAGGGTTAAGGATATGTGATTTTGCAAGTCTGCATTAGGGAACTGAGTAATTTTTTTAAAGGATGAAATCATAGTCCCACAAGAAATATGAAGCTGACTGCACTGCATACCTCAATTTAGACCCATTCCCTGATGCAGGTTTAGCTACTAATAAAATGCATTTCAGTCTCCTGTAATTATCCTTTCAAAAAGATGCAATTTTACTGTAAGTTGTCTGATTTTGTTTTAAGTGAACAAGAAAACCTGGGAGAGGTTGTCTCTTTAAATCAGATCTGCAGTGTTGATGGACCCTCTAGCAGGCATGGTAAGAACCATTCTCACCTCTGCAGCAGGGAGCTTGACCATAAAGATCTTCACATTCAATCAAAACGTTTTCTGTTTTAATATGCACTGTACCAGTCCTATTCCCATGGTTACAGCTCCTGCTCCTTTGGTTGTTTCTAGCATGTTGGAAAATTGAAGCAGAGCACATTTGCTCGTACAGGAGTTTAAAATATAATGAAAGCAGCCCTGTTGTGATTTGCATTTTAAATTCTCTCTCACTCTCTCACTCTCTCTCTCTCTTTCCCTCTCTCCCTCCCCCACCTTCTCATTGTACAGAATGCTGTGGCAATAGCTTCAGTTCATTTGCCACAGTCTGTCTTCTCCTCATCTGCAGCCTGGCAATCTGTTGATAACTCCTCTTGCAAGCTACAGTTTATTGCCTTTCGGAATGGAAAACTCTTTCCCAACACCGCAAACTCATCTCACCTTGCAGGTTATGGGAAGCAGAGGGTCATTGGCACACCCGTAGTCTTCATTAAAATAGGTAAGTGTTTTGCATTGCTTTTTTTTTTTTAATTCTAAAGCCTAGCTATACATGAGAGTATCTCATATAATGGTGCAGTGTAGCACGCAGGTATGCTGATCTGAGAATTGCCTCTGCTCTAACAGAAATGTGTTTTTTGTTACCAGTGTCTTCATATTTTAAAAAGAAACTTGTACAGCTGAGAAGCTTGGCAATTGTAAATACGATAGAGTTCTCTTTTGTGGCTTGCCGAAGTTTATCAGAAAGTAAAAAAAAAAGAGGATTGTGTGAAGGAGGAGGAAATGAAATGTTGCTTTTTAGTTTTGATTATACCCATAGAAAGTCTGGATCCTAAGAAGATTGGTTGCAGTCCTGTTGCATGTACATTGATAGTCATCAGTGTATCTTTTGAAATGATAAATGTACGGTATAAGAAGTGTTTTTGTTGATGAAAGTAATGGGTTTCATGTTCTCCTTTTAGTGTAAGATTCAGACCATGATCTATTAAATATTTCATTATATCCCGAATTGGGTTCACATTTTAGAAGGTTATAATTTAATTTTTAGACTACGAAATTGTCTCTGATGTTAATTCTATCAAACATATTAGTTTAAATTTACTATTCTTGTTTGAAACCATCATTTTGATTCAGGGCATTTAAGTAGCACAGTTATTTGCAGATTAACCTAATAAAATGGCAATTGTAGACAATATTAACTATTCCAAACTTTTGTACATTGCTTTCTGCTGATAGACCAGGAGAGGGATTTTTGCTCTCTCTAATGTCTACGTATGTGTACAAAAATTGCTATCGGCTTCAATAAAGAGGATATAGCAATAAAGCATTTTCCACTTCATTGCTGTAATTCAGTTTGTTCCTTTGGCAGATGGGTGCAATATCGGAAACCTCACCAGTCCTCTTATTATAACGCTGAAGCACTTTACCCAGGGCATAAACCCCATTGCAGTCTTTTGGGCTTTTGACCTTCTAGATGGACATGGAGGCTGGTGGGGAGAAGGGTGCCACATAATTAGCTCTGCAGACAATATTACCACTCTTCATAGTACTCACTTCGGTAACTTTGCAGTGCTAATGGTGAGTATATAACTTCACATATGTGTCTGTGTGTGAATCTGCTTGCCTGTCTTTACTTAGCAGTATCTGGTTATTAATCTTGCCTTCCTTTTAGTTTAGGGAATTAAATGAGGGTAACTTAAAAGAGCCATGCTCAATACTTGATAATACACAACTATATTACCTGCTAGCAGGCCTTGTTATGAATGATTTAATGAAAAATGAAAGTTCTATCATGATACTACAGTAATGAAACTAAATTATCTATCGGTGTATGTATACGTATATGTATACATATGTGTATGTATATGTAAATATACACACACACACACACACACACACACACACATTAATACATATTCATTCCTCTATACTTCGCAAGAAAGGATGTCTTTTACATATCTAGTGCTGTGTTGATCATATTAATTAATTGCTGGCTTACTGCAATATTGAATTATTAATAAATGGAAAAAACGAAGATTCCTTGCTTCACTAAACAAGGATTCTGTAGTCCTTTCTGACAGTTCTTGAAATTCAGGTCCCTGTGCTGACGATAGCATTCTTTTTACTAAATGGCTGCTTTTAAAGAAAAAAAAAGCCATATTTATGTGTACTGCTAACACAAAGGCTGTTGAGGCTTTTCCTCAGGCATGTTTGCAGTTCACAATGCAGTTATTTAATAGTTTTATTAACTGGGAAGTTGCCAGGGCAGACACAAAAGGCATATTAAATTAGATAACGTATCAACAGTGAAGTAAATGTAAACAGCGGTTGAAACGTATGAGGGAGACTTACATTTTCTGCAGCCTACAGACGGGTTACTCAGTCTCGGGAGCTCTTTGAAAGGAAGTAGTGTTCAGTCATCTTCTCTCCCTAATGTTGAATCCGGCATTCATTCCAGAATATACTTATGAAGAAAAGGTGCCCCTTATGAGCGCCTCTGAAAGGTTCATACTTAAGTAAATAATGCAATGTGTGTAGAATGTGTATAGAACGGCAAAAAAACAGATGACAGGAATTGAAAGGACATGTGCAGAGAATGCCAATCTGCTGCTGTCAGATGGAGCACAGATGTCAGCCGGTCATGGACCAGTCAGTGACAACAAGTATCTAAATACTGTACCAACCTTGCTTTCTACTTTATTAAATGGAATGCCTTCAGTATCACATGACCCATTTGTTTTCACTTGCTGCATATTATATTAGAATGCCCTAAAGATCCAGTGATTGAAAGTTTCGCTTTCTAAGCATGCAAAACAAACAAGGTTATATTTGAACATTTTAGTTAACCTTTGATGGAGGAAGGGGGAATTCTGTTGTGGTTTCCCATAATCTATTCCAAAAATACCTGTTGGTGCTGCAGATACCACACCCATTTCAGCTGACTAGTTTGTGGTAGTGTCAATGATATCCTTAAAACTTTGAATTTATTTATAAAGTGGAGAAACTTCTTTCTACTTTTGTAGACCACCTGGAATAAATTTATGTTATCATATATATTTTAATTTGCAGTTCATATCATTTTGAGGGGTGCAAAATGTCTCCTGTTAATAGGACTTCACATAGTCACGAATGAGTTAAAGACTGCAAGACTCCTGGGTACTTCACTGTAATGTTTATTAGAATATCAAAAACAGCCTAAAATTTTATGAACATAGATTTGACCTCACTGAACTAATGTAACAAGATTCCCCTTGAAAACAAGTCCATTGTTGTGTTTGTTTTGTGATTTTAACAGATTTTCTGTAATTATCAGGAGAATCATTTAAAAAGCATTATTAGTGTATGAATCATATTCTAGTATAGTTTGGAAATTAAAGTAGGAGATATTAAAGCAGAAGATATAAGCTGAGGTTGACTGAAATAAGATATTCAACAATGTGTATGTTCAATTTGGGTTAAAAGAAATCCTGTTTGTACGAGCTTTATTAGAATTGAGATAGTACAATCTGTATTCCAGTCAGTTGTGAAACACATTGAGTGTCCTTGAGCAAGTCACTCTGGGGAAGGTCTGTGGATCTGCAAGCATTGCCTACAGAAGTTCCAGATTCAAATCCTGGCTTTTCTAATTGTGCTAGGAGAAACTACTTCCTGAAATCCTACACTCTGTCTATTATTGTTGACATTTATTAAGTTAGATGGACCAATAGTTCAACTTAGGAAGAAGTGACCTCATCTGTTACTAAAGGTTACTAAAGTGATACAGGGATAAACTTCAAATATATAAACAGGCCCTAGGGAATACAACCTTCATTATAATGATACAAGTCTTTTTTGTGAGATGTTCTTTGTTGGGCTACATAGATTTCTGCTGATCTTCTTCTTCTCCTTTTAAAGTGAAAAATAACTGCAAAGTTCTAAATGAAATTGTAGCCTTAAAAAAATGAACTGAATGGTTAGCTTGTAGTAAAGCAGATACATTAGCAAGATGACTGCGGTTTTCAATGTGATTTCTATTGCTGCAAATGTAACGTAACATTTGAGAACTATAGGTTCAAATTACCCTGCTTATACTTCTCATTCTACCTGACTGCTTATTGTTGTCTGTCAAGCTTTTTCTACATAATGATGCTTCCTCAGAAAATCAAGAATTAGTAGTGTTCAACTGTTTAAAGGGTTTGAAGCCACTGAAAAATAATTTATTTTGCCATGAGTTCTGTTCAGATTGAACAGAGTATGTTTCAGAACGTCCTATATCTATGAGAATCTCTTTGGCTTTATAATTATTAAAATGCCCATACCTACTACCAGTAGAGGCTATACTAGTGTGCATGATGAATATGAGGACCATCTGATGCAACTCTGGTGATCAACCTCATTTATCACCAGGGTTGATTTGGCTCATCTTGCTGGCTAGGTAGGCGTTCCTCCCTTCCTCACATCTTCATGTCTGTCCCTCTTGAAGCTGCACACTCATTAGAAAAGAACCAACATCCCAGCTAGAAAGAGTGTACCAATCTTCAGTCAATGGTATACAGTAGGTGTGCCTCCTTGCTACAAACTCCAAACAAATGAAATTCAGTGGTGAAAAAAGTAAGGTTCTACATTTAGGCAAGAAAAACAAAATGCACAGGTACAGTATATGT
>JANHZT010009977.1:110581-123001 GCA_032468215.1 Stegonotus admiraltiensis | reverse complement strand
TTAGGCAGATTATATTAGTGGTCCGCAGGATTTAAAATTATGAATTTAGTGGTCCCTGAGGTCTGAAAGGTTGAGGACCCCTGTTCTATGAAGCATGTTTCAATGTTGGACAGCCCTAACTATAAGCTTAACAATTCTAAATATATGTTTGTGCCATGAAGAAAATAGGATAATTTTGTTGGGGTCCTTGAATATGGTTCTGGAAAGTCAGGTTTATAGATACTGAGCCCTTGCTGAGGCATACAATTGACAATGTGTTCTATTTCTGAAGTGTGACAATCACACGTTTCCTCAAGATATGGCATTTGATGGAATTATCCGTAGTTGATCATCGTATCTAGCTGCTCCCTTGGAAGTTGTACTAGCAGAGCTATTATTAAAATTGTTCACTTTATATTCTTGCATTAAAGCAAGAATATTGCTTTTGCTGCCACTTTTGATGGTAGGTAGACTCTATTGCTCAGTCCCAGCTTGGCATTTGGATTCTTCTATGGACAGCTGTCATTGTTATCTCCAGGGTCCTTTAAAAATAGTTTCTTGGTGTCAATTTAGAAAGGAATTATTCAGACAACGAGATAATTTTCTCTGCCTTTTCTGTATTATGTGTCTCATGCTTTGTCCTCCTTGCCAATTTTGGGGGTGGGGGGAGCGAAGTGGGAAAGTAACACAAGGACAACTCAATCAGAGTTGCTAATTTTTTTCCCTTTACCTTTTCTGTCATCTGCAATCGTATCATGGATTAATAGAGTAAAAGGTAAAAATGGCTCAGGTTGTGTTCAGCTCCTGAATGAATACAGTTTTGTTGACAATGATACACAAGTACCATAGTTTGTATCTGCCTTCTGGGACTTTCTTTTAAGTTTTAACTTGAGGTTTTTTTTAATCATTTAGACCGGGGTCCCCAATCTCTGTGCTGCGGCCCATCAGTAGGCTGTGAGTTGTTTACAGTTGGGCCGTGGACATGTTTGCAAATGTCCATGTATGTACGCATGCTTGATTTGCATGAACAGGCACATGTGCACACCTCATGCAAATGATGCTGCACATGTGCGCATTTGCTAGCTGATCGCACAAAACCATCCTCTGCAAAGCCAGAAAGGTTTAGGTAACTGGTTTAGATACTTTTGAAGTTCAATACAATGTAATAAAATCATTCTGGCATGAAAGGTAGATGTATCATATAAAACTGTCTATGAATTTGGCACCTTTGGAGTGGAAGTTGCAAATACATCCATGAAAACGGACTCTTATCAGTTTTCCTTTTCATCACTACAGTCCTATTTTGATAGCAGGACCATATATAAAATATTAGTCATAACAGAATAATTATGTTAAGAGATGGAATGAAATTAAGGAGGACATGTTAAAATGGGAGAAATTGCAGTTCAATGGGAAGAATTTCTATGCTAAAAATGAATGTTTTGCCAAGGGTAATGTTTGTGTTTTAAACAATACCCGCTTGGATAACTGATGTACCATTTAAATAATGGCAGAAAGATATATCTGAGTTTGTATGCCAAGGGAGAAAGCCAAGATAATTATAAAATACCTCAAGAATCAAAGGAATGATGAGGACTGTGACTGTGTAATTTGAAATTGTATTTTGCAGCCTGCTGCTTAGTTTGGGTGAATGAGTAGGTTTAACTGAGTAAAGAATTTTAGCATGCTCTGAGATTGAGGTAACATAGCTTTCTATGATACAATAAAGTTAAATTTAATGTAGATTTTAAGAATCATTATATTAGAAGTGCCATATTGAGATTATGGAACAAATATAATTTCAGATGGTGCCTGAAAATGGCTGAAATTATTAAGGCCTTTATGGGTCTTAGCATAAGAAACATTTACAGGTAAGAAACAGTATGTAAAGAAAAATGGTTAACTCATCTAGTAGAGTGGTTAGAATAAGAATACAGATAATATAAGATGAAATCAAAAGAGCAATTGGTTGCAGAGGATTTAATTTTTAATAGTTTCATTTGCACAATTCAAAAAGAAAGATTTGAAGGTAGATAACAGGGCGTTTGGAATTGAGCAGTAGAAGACAGAAGTTGAAGTATGTGCACATGGTGAACATGTAATTGTTAAAATGTACAAACCTTTATTGAAATTTGAAATAGATGAACAAGACTATATGATAAAATGAGCTAAGAACTTTGAACACAATATATTGATAAAACAGTGGGGAAAAACATATTATAATATAATATAGATTTTTTATACAATGAAGTACCATTGGTATATGACTTCAGAAAATTTGTCTAGCATGTATAAAGACACTTCAAATTAATGCTGGAAGGTTGGACAACATAAAGGATCATTTTATCATACCTGATGGGCTTGTAGAAAGGCAGAGATTTCTGAGTTCAAATACATACAAGAAGTTAAATTATCAACATTGAAACCAGAACTTTTCTTGCTAGGATTAATGGACAGCTAATTAGAATACAGTCATGGAAATTTTTATAAATGATTACTGCTGCAAGACTATTATATATGCAAAGATTAAAATAATTTGAAACATCCTTAATGGAGAAATGGTTGGTGAAGATGACAAAACTAGCAGAGATGGCAAAATGAATTTGTTTGATTAAAGAAAATTCAAAAACTACATTTATCAATGACTGGAAACCCTTTATGGACTTTATGAAAGTAGAGAAAAATAAACATGTAATTTACGGGTTTGAAAATTAGAAAGGATAGCTTTAGGAAAGAAGGAAATTATGATAAAACTTTAGAGACAGAGAGGACAAAACATAAATATATAACTGCTGTCCAGAAGATCAGAAGCCACTTCTTTATAATATTTTTTTCCTTTTTCTTTTTACTGTCTATTCTTTTTCTTTATTATCTTTATTTTCTTGTATGATTTTTAGTTTGTTAAAAAATTCTTCAATAAAAAATTAAGCGGTATGTGTATCATAAATGAAATTGGATAATGATTATACAATCTGTGAAATGCAATGACATAGGAACTGAAAGACACAAAAATGAATTCAAGATCTGTCTCGACGGTTAGCAAAGAATGGCAGGCATATTTTGATATAAAAATGAAGTCTGGTCAATGTATTTGAAAAAAATGCTTTAAATGTGCCCAAGCACAAATAAATACCTTCACATTATTAAAGCAGTTACATCTTTTAAAGAACTGTCCTCACTTTTTTCAATAGAGGTGTTACCTTGCATGCACTCCAGACAGCTGGTGACAGTTCTGGAAGCAGAGATATGACCCCTACAAAAGATGCACATTTAATTATATACAGCAAATACTTTGTTCACAATGATGCCTATTGCAAAACGCCTCTTTTGAATGCTTTACACAGCCCTGAGAATATTAACCATATACTGGAAGGATATAAAAAGAAAATGTAATTATGTAAGAAATACATGAAGAATGTATAAAGAAATATACATATCTTTATATAAGAAAGGCCCAATTGGGCCATCTTTGAACACAAGTTTGTACATGCAAGGATAAAACAAGGTTGAGGTAAGAATCTCTGTGTTTGCTTCAGTTTCTTTTCCACATGTGGATTCTAGGAACTTATTAAAAGCCATAATCAGTAGAAAGAGAACGTGGGGTCTAGATGAGAATGCAGACTCTTTGTTCTTTTATCTGAATAAAATGATTTTAAGAACAAGAATAATTTTTTTCTATCTAAGACATTGAGGAGGCGACATTTAGGATTCCTCTTCAAGTGCACAACCAGTAACACGAGACCAGAAATCTGTAGATCAGGGGTGTAAAACTTTGGCAAGTTTAAGAACTCTGAACTTCAACTCCCTGAATTCCCCAACCTTCCATGCTTTCTGAGGAATTCTGGGAGTTGAAGTCCACAAGTCTTAAAGTTAACAAGGTTGGAAACCCCTGGTGTAGATGAAGGTAGTTGATTGTGAAAAGCTAGTATTAATAAACAACTCCCCCAAAAACTTAGTGTCACTCTACGAAGGAGGCAAGTATTGCAATGATTAATTTGTTTCATTTTCCTTCTTTGACAGGATCAGAAGACGGTGTGGCCACTATCCCAATACCCAGGGGAGTTCCTGCACCCTGTGGTTTATGCATGTACTGCGGTCATGTTATTGTGCCTCTTTGCTTCAATTATCACCTATATTGTTCATCACGGGTAAGAAGAGAGGTGCTGATTATTAACATTAACATTAAGTGGATTCACCCACTTCTTTTTTTTTCTTTTGCAACATAAAAAGGTGTGTTAAATATTATACTTCTCTCCCCTTACTCCCCTTATGTTTTGGAAGAGATTTGGTAAAAGGGATTTCATAACTATATGCAATTTCCCATTCATCACTTTCATAAAGAAGTCCCTTAATTCAGTGCAGAAGAAGTATGTGTATGGGAAAGACTGAGGACATCAAGGCACTTTGAATGATATTTAGAGCAGGGGTCACCAACCTTTCAGACCTCAGGGACCACTAACTTCATAATTTTAAATCCCGCGGACCACTAATATCGTCTGCCTAATGACCAGCTGTGTGGCCGTGGCTAGGTAGTCATGTGACTGGGTGGGTGTGACCAACTTGATGTCACTCATGTCAAGGGGCACCTCGCCAGCCTCTACTCACCCCTCCCTTCCCAACCACTCCTCACCTCCCTGCCAGGAAGCACTTGTTGGAGCTAAGCAGCCACCATGATAAAGAGTTGGCAAAACAGCTCAGTTCAAATTGGATCTGACTGAGAAGGAGGCTCAGTAGAAGCACCTCACTGAGGACTACGAGCATAGGCTTTCCAAGCAGAGGGAGTGCAAGGCTAGGTACAGGCACCTGGAGGCTCAGCTGGCTGAGATGATCAGCCAGTTCCAGGCCATGATGCAGTCCCACTGGAACAAGGTCCTCCAGCTCTTTGCCACCAGCAGCACTTCCCTCCAGCCTTCGTGTCCCCCTCCAACCCACACAAGGAGACCCCGAAGGGGGAGACTCCCTGCAGCAACTCATTGCACGTATCTGTCCCAGGGGTCATAGTTTGAGGACCCCTGATTTAGTGCAATATAAAAAATGTGAATAATTTTTCTGTGGACCACCAAAATTTTCTCGTGTACCACCAGTGGTCCACCGACGACCAGTTGATGACCACTGATTTAGAGCATCCAAAGTTTGTTTTCACATGGATGTTCTTTTTCTTCCTCTCTCCCTTACACACACACGCACAAATAGAAATAGCCAGAGGTTGGGAAGGAGGGTAGAATGATAGCTGATTCCACCCTCCATTATTGCAAATGTTCTGACCATTTGGAGAAATGTTTTGCTGTTGCAAATGGAGCTGCATTCACCAGTTACGTTCGTCAAATAATTATATCTAAAGTTTCTTCTCCAGTTTGACAGGGCTCAGTGATGGTTTATATAAATAAATTAATATTTCTATTCTGCTTATCTGCCTCTTCTGTCAAAGAAAGAAAAGATGGGAAAGATTTCCATAGGTTTTTCTTGGGTATACTTGGATATGAGCTACTTTTACTGTATCTGGATTTTTTTTTCATTCTAAACAATCTAAAAAGTAGCAACAATAATTTCTTTTACTCTTCTTTCTCTCCAAAATACCATCCCTAGGACACTTTCTTTTCAAAAGAAAGTGGTGCAAGGAGTAGCTGTGATAGTTAGAAGAAGAGATGTAAAGAGTTAACTTATTTTGTTTCTTTCCTCTGCCCACAACATCTTTTGTATCCAATCATTCACTTGCATTTAGGTTTACAATTATCAAAAGCCAGGCCTGATTTGCTATAAACCATGATTGGTTGGATTCATGCATTGTCCTAAGACAAAGTATGGTTCAGAGGTTAGAGTAGCTTAGCTAACTAAGTAGATGAAGCCAAACTGAACAGATCAAATGGCGGTTTAGCACAATATATGAATCTGATCTGCTACAGAAATATTTTTTTCTATTGCAAATAAGGATAATGTTATGAAGAGCTCTCATTTCTGATTTCCTATATAATTTTTCTCAGATACAGAGACTCTCCATTACATACAAGAATGCCTGAATTTTATGCTGTAGTTGCACATGAATATAATATAATTTCATGTGATCAAGTAATTGGCATTGTGACTGAGCTACGCAAATCTGAAGGAGAAGAAACTGATGCTTGATGTATCTGATTTTATCTGCACTTTATAAGTTGCACACTCTTCTCATGCATGAAAGCCCATATATGCCTTGCATTTTCTCTAGCTATAAATCTGTTTATTATGTATTTCCTCCAGTGGTTTTTGGCTTGAATAACATTCAGTTCATACATTACCCTGATGGTCTGTGAGCAATACCAACCACTCTTTTCATTTCTCTTATGCCAACATGATCTGCAAAATATCCTTCTTTCATCTATTGTTTAGTCCAGACAACACTACAATTATCCCTCCCCAACTGGTACATTCCATATCTATTAGATTGTAATTCACATAATCTTCAGAAGGTGCACAGCCTTCCCCCACCTGGAAGACACAGGTTGGGGAAGGCTGTTATAAAGATTCATCCATTTGGAACTGAGAATAGCTTCAAGTTCAGAACTGCTTAGACAGCATTCTTGAAGGAAAAGTAGGCAGACAGTCGTGTTACTCTATGGGAGCCACAATTCAGGAGAAGCCTGATAACACTTCATCAAACTAGCCATTTTTATTTCTGCCTTTTAATAAATAAAATGTTTCAGTCTGAAATATGCTTTCAGACACCTTCAGATTTTGGGAGGAAGGGTGGATCCAAAATGTACTACAGAAATAAATACCGCATAGACTTCGTGTTAATTAAGCTTCGTGTAGAAATTACTTTTCTTTCATGTAGAAATTACTAGAGAATACAATGGTTATTCTCTAGACAGTGTATTTTTCCAAGTGCTCATTTGCATAACAACCTCTTAAAAGTTGCTTCAAGCTCTGGTTTGTTTACTCATTGAAAAGACTAATGGTATGCTAAAATAACAAAGGCAAAGAACATGAATGCACCGATCAACTAGTTCTTGAAGTCCCTAGTTAAACAAATGATTTACCCTAATTTGCATTGGAGGCATGATTAGGCAGGTAAGTTGCACAGTTTTAACAAATGTCCAGAGGTCAACATAGGGAAGAGTCATAGTAGTAAATATAGTAATTGTAACAACTGTAATAACAACAAAAATTGGGATTCTGCAATTCTAGAATACTTTCTTTAGAGAAATAATTCATACTTAAGCAGAACTGCAATTCTGATTCAGCTCTTTCTGAAACAAGTCGAGCACTAAGGATTCCGAGTTTGAGTCCCTGGTTATATGTTCATTGTTCACAATTCTGTGATGTTATTTGTAAATAAATATGTAACTTTGGATTTTTCTTGTTTGTTTGTTAACTTTAAATAGCACAATTCGAATCAGCAGAAAAGGTTGGCACATGCTTCTCAACTTCTGTTTCCATACTGCTCTCACTTTTGCTGTTTTTGCTGGTGGAATAAATCGTGTAAAATATCCAGTTATATGTCAAGCGGTGAGTGTACGCATTACTGTACCATTACCAATATATTATATGATAATGAAACCAAGCTGTGAACATGTTGGTGACCTTAACATTCTTCCTTTGGATGGATGAATCTTATTTTCAAAATTTAAAAAAACTGAATAGACTGTAGCCAAGAGCTTCTTGTAGGGATGGGAAACTTTAGCAGCTCAGTCTGAACCATTTTTACTTGCAGATAAATCATATTATTTCAATGGGACTTTTATGTACAGATATAGTTCAGGTAGTATCTCAAGTCTATTTATTAATTTTCTTTCTATTGCTACATTATTTTATATAAGTTATTCTCCTTACTTTCAAGTGATATTCTTGAGTATTTCTAAGCCTTTTTTGTGTATGTTTTGTGTATGTTACCATAACTTATATTCAGATAAGAAAATGTTTTGCTTTCATTTAATGCAAGGCATGGGTTGGTTATCTTCTTTTTAAAAATAAACACTCTTGAATTTAATGAAGGAGCAGAATGAATGGTGTTGGCTTTCATGGGAATTTTTCAAGATTGTCGCTTCCTTTCTCTCTTAGTAAGCCCAAATGAGGATATAATTGAGTTAGGGTTGAAAACAGTTTTGTTTGTCCAAACAGTATCATACTTCTGGGGGGCAGGGCACAAAATCTTGCATTGTTTTTAACAGGTTGCTATGGCCAAAACTTAGCAACCAAATCACTTTGAAAATACAATATAATTGTATTAGGATGCAGAAAATAAAACAGTGTGCCCTTGCCTCCCAGCAAAGCATTTGCAACTTGATGAGCAACCCTGAGTAAAAGCAGAACCACGTCTTCTATACTATTGACCTACTACTTTTAAAAGACAAGACAAAGAACAAGGCAGACAGAGCGTAAATGACAGCATAATATTGGAGTGTTTTAGGTAAACCTATCTAGATGACCTTATTATTTACTCCTTCCTGTTAGGTCAGTACAGCAGCTATACTAACTTTGAGACATGGTCAATGAATGTGTGTGTGTGTATACATATACATACGCACGCACACATACATACATACATACATATGTGAATATATACATTTATAATATATATGTGAATATATACCTTTATAAGGTTCCTGACTGGTTCTTTCCCCATTGCCACTTAGGGTCAATTCAGCTTGCTGGGAATGTTTTTTTACAAGGGCATTTGAAGCAGTTCACCTGTATTGAGTGGGGGCAGGAGGGACATCTCATAGTTCACTATGTAGCTCACATAGTAAGTTTTACTACTATAGAACAAAGAAAAGGGTAATTGAAATGACCAAAGTTACATCACCTTCTTATTTAGAAAGTTTAATGCATCAAAACTATTTTTATCATTTGACTCAAGACATCATGACATAATTAGAGATTCCTAAAAGTGTTAAAAATTGATGGAATTTTTTTTTGTCACAGTGAAACTGACAGGAAATAGATTATGACTGAATTGGCGCAATATTGAATTTATTATTAGTGTGAGTTTCACTAGCTAATGCTTCCTCCATGAATTTAGTATTTAATGTTTAAACCATCTACAAGTCATGTTGATCCTGGAATTGATTGTAAACCTTGCTGGTAAAATGCCCATGAAATGTCAGTTTGTGTAAAACAAAATTGAGAAAAACGTTGCTTGTGTCAGATTTTAGGCTTCCTAATAGAATCAGGCTGCAGAGTGTGGAATATGTCCAACCAGATTGGATAGATCTTTTTGTTGATCCAGTAGGTCTCTTTTCATGTATTTATGTTGAAAATAATTATTAGGAAAACTAATAATTGTGTGGATCTCATTAACTCATGTAATTTATGACATTTATAACTTGGTATAATTTCACTACTAAGCAACAAGAATGTGTTTTTCTTCGTTTATTAATTGAAAAAATACAGCTAGAAAAAAACTGGCTCAGAGTTTAAAGACTAGACAAATCACAATTGAAAGATGGGATATACTATGCTCTTTAGAATGTTTCAGGTTCAGAAAGAAGGAAAGTAAGAATATACACGGCAGGGGGGGAAATGGATACAGAGGGATTTTCTTTGTCTTCATATTATTAATAACTAGAGCTGAGTTTGTTCATTATGGCTAGGTGCAGAGAAATTTGAGATAAAAGAAGAAAGCTGATAATATGCCATTCATGTCCATATGGGTGAGCAATGGATTACTTCTGAGAAATCTGCAGCTCCAAAAGCTTACATTATCCCTTGAAAGTAAAGCAGAAAATAAGCAGAAATGTTAGTGTATGCGTTGAACATAATTTTAAGAAAACAACAGAATCCAGAAAAATACCCCAGTTCTATCATTCTCCATCTATTGCGTCCTTAGATCTTGGTAGCCACAATCACAAGGAGGAAAAAAAACCTGATGGTTAATAACATTAATTCCGTTCCATAGAATTTGATAGATAATAACTTAATTGTGTTTTCTTTTATATAAAATCTTTAAAACATTGTAAATTAATATTTTCCCAGATCTGCCTTTCCTATTTTTAGTTTGTTCTTTGCCGTTTCAGCTTCTCAGTTATTGCTAACAAACATTGTACACAGTCTGTACAAAGATTGTTGAGTTTCCCAACTGAAATATGGTTCACCTTCAAGACCAAGGAAAATTGAAATTGAACAGTACCTATTTCTCCCAATTTACTTGCTTTAATCACAGCCCCCCTATTTCTTTTGCTTTATTTATTTATTTATTTATTCATTCATTCATTCATTCATTCATTCATTCATTCCTTCATTTTCATCTGCAATGCAAATATCATGCCTTCCCAGTCTCTTGTCTTTTTATATCATTACTATGGCTCCGCAAATTATGGTGAGAATGGGTTACAAGTTACAAGCAAGGTTACAGGCAAGACAGACTCTGATTCAGGATAGGTAGTTCTTGTCTTATGACTACAATTGAGCCCAAAATTGATGTTGCTAAGTGAGAAATTTGTTAAGTGAGTTTTGCCCCACTTTACGACTTTTCTTGTCACATTTATTAACTAAAGCACTACAGCTGTTAAATTAGTAACACGGTTGTTAAATGAGTCTGGTTTTCCCCATCGACTTTGCTTGTCAGAAAGTTGCAAAAAGTGATCACATGACCCCAGGACACTGCAACCGTCATAAATGTGAGTCAGTTGTCAAGCATCCGAATATAAATCGCATGTGCGATGGTCATAAGTGTGGAAAATGGTCATAAGTCACTTTCTTCAGTGTCATTGTAACTTCAAATGGTCACTAAACGAACTGTTGTAAGTCAAGGACTACCTGTACTACAGTAATATAGATATCCAGGCAGTGGTGGGATTCAGCCAGTGCGCACCACTTCGGGAGAACCGGTTATTAATTGTCTGAGCAGTTTGGTGAACTGGTTGTTGGAACAAATCATTAGGGCAGAGAACCAGTTGTTAAATTATTTGAATCTCACCACTGTATCCAGGGATATGAAAGTAAAATCTCTAATAGTTGAATAGTTAAAATTTAGTTAAACCATCCCTGGAAAATATGATCTTTCACACAATTTACTCTCCCAAACTATTACAGAAAATTTTCCCATGCACTCTTTAATATTCTCTCTTCATCAATTCTTTAGAGTAAATATAACAACAGTCCCTCAGTAAAATCTTTGACTATGTGGATTAGTAACATTGGGTCATGTCTTTCTGTACTGTCTTCTTCCATAGGGTCCATGACAAATTGTAGCCTCATGAATACAAACACTTCCAGGTGCTATGGACAATTTTTATGTAACTTGTTCGCTTTCTGCCAAAGAATCTAAATCCTGTGACTACAACCCAAATTGTGTTTGGGAGATTTCTCTTTGGAGGAGCAAAAAGATAGATAACAGCAATCTTCCATTTCATTATTGTATAGTATTGCACTTTACATTGATTCTACATAACTCTATCTAACCATCTATGTCAGTGGTGTCAAACTGGATTTCTTCGAGGACCGGATCAGCATTGTAGTTCTCCACAGGCTGGCAGGAGGGGTGGGTGGGGGAGCAGGATGGATGCCTCTTGCAGCATCCTGCTGGCCAAAACGGGGCAGGGGGGGTCCACTCGCAGCTCCAGGAGGCCCCCACAGCCTCCTGCAATACTCTGCTGACCATTTTCTGGCCCATTTTTGATTGGTAGAGTGCTGCAGGAGGCCATGGAGGATGAAAATGAGGCGCGGGGGTGCACACAGCCCATTTTAGCTGCCAGTGGCACCACAGGCCAGTCCTTTCATATTTCCAGGCCGGCCACATGGGCCAGATTTAAGCAGGCTGGATCTGCCTTCAGTTTGACACCCCTGATCTATGTGATCACAAAGCATCAACACCAACTTGATAGCACATAATCAATACATCAATCAATGTAACAAATATTTTTCTCAATTCCTTTTTATTTGAAACAATTGGATTAATCTTTGGTCCTGAGTAAAGTTGATTGATCATCCTTTCAGGTTTATTATGTTTTAATATCACTTGCAGTCACAATTTCTAAATGACATAATCACTGTTTCCCACAGTTTATTTTTTAAATTTAATGTTTGCTTTATTTATAAGATGTTTGACTCCCAAGTAATGCTGTGGCTTTCTCCATGCTCTAGGGTATTAAGTTTACAGTCCCAGAATTAAAACTTAATGATTACTATTTTCTTCTTAACAGAATTTTTAAAAAATTCAAGCAGTTCCATTAAAGAATTAGTATCACACACATGAACAGGAGTGAAATAACATGGAGTAGCCTTGCAGACATATATCAGTGAAACATGTGCTAATGCTTTCCTTAGCATATAACTATAAATATCACTCTCCTCTGAGAACTGTTGCCTTATGTTGGGCTCCAAAACACAATTCTGCGTTTTTTAAAAAAATTGATTTATACGCCGCCCTTCTCCGGAGACTCAGGGGGGCTTACAATGCGTTAAGCAATAGCCTTCATACTTTTTTATATTTTATACAAAGTCAGCTTATTGCCCCCACAAACC
>JANHZT010009977.1:41099-56407 GCA_032468215.1 Stegonotus admiraltiensis | reverse complement strand
ACAGGATACAAGTGTTTTGGGGTCAGTTTGCCCTTCGGCAACTGGGCCCCTTTATCAAGTACCTTCGTCATTCCAGCCACCTTCATCGGCACGGCAGAGGAACTATGATTTGAGCCAGAGTTTGAGAACTTTAATATTAACCAATTCCAGAATTTCATCTACCTTAACTTGGGAGTTTATCTGTGCCACCAGGGTCACCACGATAATCTCATCTGTAAACCCTTGGAACCGCTGAGAGGATTGTGTTCTAAACAGGAGACAGGTGATTCAGAAGACCCTGTCGGCACAGATAAAGGGCTCTCAGAGAGAGTGCTAATGACCAGATGACTGTAAAGGAATATAAATCCTTCCATTTCCACCCCTGCCCCGGACATTCAGTCAGAACTGAAGAAGCTTCTTGGATGAGAAGCAAAGCATCTTCCTCAAGGAAAAAACAAAGTCAGGTTGCCTTTTGAAAAAGCACCTTTGAGACTTTGCTCTCCACCCTCCATTGACTTTGCTGGTCAGAAGCTCATTTGGAAAATCACAAATGGTGATTGTGTGAAATCCAAGACACTGCAAATCCAAGACACTGTACCCAAATTTTGATCATGTGACCATGGGGATGCTGCGACGTTTGTAAAGTGCAAGGACTGGTTATAAGTACTTTTTTCAGTGATGTTTTAACTTTGAACAGTTGCTAAATGAATCATTGTAAGTAGAAGTCTACCTTTACTATGTATATGTAAGCCCAATTTTTGTAGAGGACATATTTTTTCTAAACAATTTACAGTATCGTAAATGCATTTATTTTGCATTAGCAGGTAATTTGTCTTCAATATTATTAATTTGATTTCTTTTCTCTTTTTAAAAAAAACTCTATTCCACCCCACCCTTGTGTGTAGTTGTTGGATGTCATGGGAGCCAAGTCTTGGTGCATTTTATGGGCCGCTTGCATTCATTGTTCTGGTAACATGCATTTACTTCCTCTGCACCTATGTGCAATTGAGGCGTCACCCAGAACGCAAGTATGAATTAAAGGAAAGGATAGAAGATCAGCAGAGGTTGGCAAGTCCTGAACTTGGCCATAGTCACATGACAGACATTGGATCTGTTTCCCAAGCAACCTGTTCAATGATGTCTTCATCCTTGTTGGAAAATGAGCACTCCTTCAAGGCTCAACTTCGAGCTGCTGCGTTCACTTTGTTTCTGTTTACTGCCACCTGGACTTTTGGCGCCCTGGCTGTTTCTCAAGGACATTTCTTGGATATGATATTTAGTTGCCTATATGGAGCATTTTGTGTAACCTTGGGGCTCTTCATCCTCATCCATCACTGTGCAAAGCGAGATGATGTGTGGCATTGCTGGTGGTCTTGTTGCCCTTCTCGAAGGAACACCTACTCAGTGCAAGTTAATGTCCGTCCAAAAGTTAATGTCAACGGTGAAAGCCAAGCTCATGCCTCATGCCTTCAAGAATCACCATGCCCAGGTAAATCTGCCATTTTTAATCACCCGGCCATTAGCCACTGCAAACTCACTAATCTACAGGCTGTTCAAAACCACGTCAACTGCCTTTCGCCGGTCACTCCGTGCTGTGCAAAAATGCATTGTGATCAGCTCCTGGAAGATGAAGCTCATATTCATGTCCACAATGAAGGGACTTTCAGACCCAACATGCACATTCACAGATGTTTGAAAAGTAGAACTAAACCACGATATTTTAGCCGACATCGATCTGCAGGAGAAAGGGAGTATGCTTACCACATCCCTTCAAGTATTGATGGCAGCATACACAGCTCACATACAGACAGTCCCCATAGTACACATGACAGTCACTCAGGCCACAGGCGGCCATGTTGTGCAAAAAATAGTCCCTATCCAACCATCACTCAGCCTGAAAGTAGTGATGCAAGTACTGTGATCTACAGTTGTGCTAAAGTCCCAGAAACTGAGACAGGCCCTCATTTTGAAATGCATCCACGGACACAATCCTTGCCATTTAGCACAACCAGCCACAATGGAATCCTAAAGGGGAACTTGCATGAAGCCATGATCTACAGTTCAGATAGTACAGGAAATATCAAAACGGGGCCGTGGAAGAATGAAACTACTGTGTAGTTGGTAGGCCACATTTCTCAGCTTGCAGCTCAAAGCATCTTAGACTGCAAACCTATATACAGCAATTTGCCCAATTAAATTCGGTGGGCTTACTTCTGAGTAGACCTAGGTAGGTTTGTACTGTTGGGCTTTGTTTTCCTTCTAAACTGAATAATATTCTACGTGTTGGTGTGGCACATGAGATAACTGTATAGGTTTTCAACCTATTTTTTTTTCTTAATAAGAAGAGGCTTTTAAAAAGCAGGGGCAGTCTCGAAATTATTTTTAAGAGAACGATAGAATAATTTTCAAGGGAGAATGAAAATGTAAACCTAAGAAGCAGACTGTGAGGTGTTTGTACTACAGGTAGTCCTTGACTTATGACCACAATTGAGATTGGAATTTCTGTCATATGTTGAGGGGGAGCCAATTTTATGACAATTTTTATGGTGGTCATTGTGAATCACTGCAATTGTTAAGCAAATCACATTACTATACAAATCTAGTTTCTCCAATGGGGCTTTTTATTTTTTATGCCCGAAATCACATAACAGCAGGATGTGGCAACTGGTCATAAATGTGAGTTAGTTGCCAAGCACTCAGATGGTGGACACATGATCATGAGGGTAATGCAGGAGTGGTAAATGCAAGTTACTTTTTCCAGTCCGTTGATAAACAAAAGGTCATAATTCGAGGACTACCTGTATCATGTAATGTGGTATTGTTTTCCTTTTATTTTTTTAAAAATCTGTATTGGCATCAGATACTTTTCTACACATATCAGCATCACAGCCTTTCCTTGATTATTTTTTGCAACAAAAATGGTCTTCTATTAATTTTTGAAGTCAGCAGAAAAAGAGAGGATTTTATAACCAGCCTAACACAGTTTTTTAGGCCTATAAAAACGATGCTGCCGCGTGTAAAACCATGTATGTCACTGTTCTGTCTTCTTTCTCTTTGGAAGGGAAACACTAGGTAAAGTCCTACGTTAACATCTACAGTGCTGTACTGGTTGTATTTTTCGTTGTTAAGATTATTGTTATTAATAATAGTATTTTTAATTTCTGCATGACATCTGTCAGGATAATGCCATTTGTTGTTTTCTAATGTTGCATATGTACAAAGGAAAAAAAAATACCCTATTGTAAAAGGCTGTGACTATCCATGTTGGTATTAATCTAGAGCATTTTGACTCTACGAAAAGAAAAAAAAAGGAAAAAAAATACCTTCTGCACACCTTTAAGCAGCACAATCCTTTCTATGAGGTTGAAAGATTGCTTTGAAAAGGGTGCACTCTAATGTCTCTGCAAAGCATGTCCCATTGAATGTGGCACTGTGTATGTCTCTAGTAGCCGTCTCTCCACCAGTTTCACTCTTTGGTCCATTTGCCTTTGGGAATTAACCTGCCAGTAGCCCTGTCATCATCAGTCCAGGCAAACTAGTGCTTTCCCATTAACTCTTTGAGGACTGCAATTATTTGCTCAAGAAATAAAGTAGGACGTCAGCAGCCCGAGCTAAGCACTTTGAAAATGCATTGATGTCAATGAGAAAGACAATTGAACCTGAGTACTGGCTTGCATTTTTTTAAAACACTGAAACCCAAAGTGCTTAACTTTGATTGGATTGTTTCCTGACAATGTTTCCAGATTGGAGGGAGGACTTATACGTGTATTGTTATGCGATGATCGTCATCATCATAGCAGTCCAGTCCAAGAGTAGCTAGTAAAAGCTTTGTGACCTTGACGGCCATTCTAAGCAAACCCCTGGCCCTCACTGCTAAGGAAATGCATATAGGACTTCACTGTAATGAAATATCACTTCAAAAGCAGATGTTTAAATTATGCTATATTTGGGATGAAATCACTTCCTTTGTCATGCCTTTTTAATCCATTGCTAAAACAAAAATGGGATTGCCTTTATATTTCCATACATATTTGACCCTTCACTGATTTATTCTGTTCGGCTCTAGTAATCTCGAGGGCCAACATTACTCTCTGTTCATGAACTTTCAGCAAAAAAAGTTTTGTTTTGGATTTTTTTAGGGTGGGGGGGAGAAAAATCTATCTATGAATATCTGAACACATTGCACTAATAAACATGAATAAGAGAACTACTGTATAGTTGCTGTTTAAGATTTAAAATAAAAGTACAGTGCAGTTTTAAACTGGTGACTTAAAATGAAGGGAATCATAGAACTCAAGGTGTGGTGGGGAGCGGTGATGAAAAATAATCAGTCATTCCACACTTAAAGAAAAAAGCCAGGGAAGGAATCAAGATGGTGGCAACCAACCACCCAACTGAAGCCCTGCCTCCTTTTTACATGCATTGTAAAAAAGTGGGACCAGCTTTGATCACATAGATGTGCCCCCATCTGGATTTTTTTTTTACCACCTCTTTGCAGATATTCTTGAAACACTCAGTATTATGTGGACGTTAGAAGTCAATTGGTAAAGATGTCACACATTCAATTAACCTTAACAGTTTGTTTCTTGCGGGGAAAAAACCCCTTGCTTCATATCAATGGGCTTCTGCTCCCGACAATCTTAATAGAGCTCGGTTCATTATCTGTATTATTATCATCACATTCTAAATCCATTTATGTTCCGTACAACTCTTTTTCATCACGCTGTACATACACAAATGATTTTAAGTTGGATGCTATGAAAATGTGGGTCAGATGAATACGTTCTGCAGTCTTTGCAGGTGGGGACGAAGTACTCAAAGGGTTAATGCTCAGTATCTGAGTGCAAGGAATTAACTTTTTCTTTTTGGTATTTTTATAAAATTCAAACACACACACCTATACGTGTATATATATAAAACTATATATATATATATTGTAAATTGTAGCAAATAATGTATTCATCCTGTGTGTATGTTTACACACACTCTTATGTGTGTCTTTCAAAAGTGAACACAGCAGAATGCACTAAATGGATGTTGAGATATGAACAGAATTTCATCTTTTCATGATTGCTTCTTTTAGATGATAACAAATTCCCGAGCTTTATTATGTATCTGCTGTATATGCTTGAACTGTCTCAGAAACTAAAATACAGTATTTTGCGTTGTGAGTATAATATATTTCCTAATTTTTATAATTTGTTTTTTTTTCATGGACAAATCCACAACATCAGTGAAACTCTGTAGACACATAAATATGCTGTTCAAAGAGATACTTTTCGTTATCTCAGTGGTATTTATAATATTCTGTATTATCTATGTTATTCAAGACCTCTAGAATAATGCAAAATAGTTTGCACATCCTGAGATACAGGCAAAATAGTCACCCTGCAGACATACACCCACAAAAATGTTTCCAGCTTGTCTTTCCCCTTGCCAGCATTATTCTGTCTTAAGAAAACCAAACAAAGATAATGAAATGGGTGCTGCTTTTCACACACACATACAAATCTTTGGCATAAATCTTTCCTGAAAACTAATGTTCAGCATTAGTACACCTTTCATATTGTGTCTGAAGTTAGCAAATCTTTCTGGGCTAATTTGGAAGTAATGTTATGCAATAATCTGTTTGCATTTTTTTAAAGAAAATATACAATATAATAACAGAGTAGGTAATTATGATATTAAATAAATTAAAAGTATTCTCTAACATGAAATGTGACAAAAATCATTTTGTGCTTTTGTCTTTCTCTTTTTTTTAACCTAAAAATTTACACTCAGTATTTTTTTTCCCTGATTATTGGCATAGATTATTTGTTTTATTCCCTTTGCCAGGTCTTAGAATCAGATATGGGACTGTATTTAACTTCAAGATTTCCGTACATATAATTGAATCAGAAATTGCCTAATCTAAGCAGCTGAGATTACCATATGCAAGTTCTGGTTACATGAAGCATAAATGAAATTGTCCAGAAGTAGGAATAGGGATAATTTTTCCCAAGAAATATCTTCAAAGGAATCTAGCAATTTGCATGGTTCTATCTTTTCCTAAAAGTAAGGAATTTCATCACATACTGCATCCTGCCTAGGGTTGCAGGGTTTAAATCCAATAAGACTGGAATTATGTTGGCAAAACCAGCAAGCACAGATTTCCTAAACTCTCTAAGCCTCTTGTGTGTCCTGAAAATCTGCTTTCTTCATCTTTCCAAAATAATATTTGAAAATGTTTAGATGCTCTTGAGAGGAAGATGAAGAAAACACATCATGCCAAAGTTATGGCATATGAATTTAATAAATTATTATATGCTCATGCAATTTTAGATTTCACAAGGCAATTATACATCAATTATAGATGTCAGAAGATATTGATTGCACAGTTCATCTCTAGTGAAAGATGAATTGTAAAACCCCGAACCTTAAAATATTCTGATTGTAAAAGAAAGATTTGGTTAAACATGAAGGGAAAATATGTTATCCTACACCATGGGTCTCCAAACCCTGGTCCATAAACCAGCACCAGACCACAGCATGCCAGAAACTGGGCCGCACAAACAAGGGAAGCCCCATCCATGGGATGCAAGCAGCATGGGAAACCATGCTCTCTCCAGTTCACAGAAGAACCTCTCTCCATGAAACCGGTCCCTGGTGCCCAAAAGATTGGGGGCCGCTGTTATACACTATACTGAAATCTGACTCTAGTTGGAATAAATAAATAGAACTCGTACTTTTTCTTGAAACAAGGAAGATCTTAGCAGCAGAAGTGTTATCTGAAATCTGGCAGTATGAGAAGGATTCTCACGATGCAGAACAAATCTGGAATGTCAGTCCCAAATTTAATCTCTCTTGTTTCCAGGTTGAACTTAGGAAAGCTGCCCCTTTTGAAGTTGCTACATAGTTCAGTAGATCAGAATTTGGAACATTGGGAAGGGGGTGAAGAACATGGCAAAATGGACTTGGAGGTAAAACCAGCACCCCCTTCCATCTGTCTAATACATCTCTTACCTACAAACACACATACATATAAATATACTGTTGTAACGTGCCAGTTTGGTGTAGAGGTTAAGGTTAGAAATTGGGAGACCAATTTCTAGCCTTAACCACACACCAAACTAGCATATTATGAGTTCTAGTCCTCCCTTAGGCAGAAAGCCAGTTAGCTAATCTTGTCCTAGTCACTCCCTCCCTCTTAGGAAGCGGGCAAGGGCAAACCATTTCTGAAAACCATACCCCCACCCACCCAAAAAATGCAGGGACTTTTCCAGCCATGAATCAAAAACTGATGAGAAAACACTTCAAACAAACCCTCTCCATTTTGATCTTCAACCTCAAATTTAAAATAACACACACAAAGACATCCACACAAATAACATGCTTGCAGTTATTTTCTCCACATGGTTAGACTCGAATACACTTTCATCCCAGGCCTCTATAAAGATATTTTAATCTGGAATTTATATTCCATGGCATTTCTGCATTTATGGTTGGTTTGGGTTTTGTTAAATTCAGCCACTGTAGACAGCAACAGTTTTTTTCCTCAAGCTTGCCTGCTCTGCCTATGGATGTGGTGAAGATCCTGGATGGGGACTGGGTGACTCCCCAATAACGCAGCACCCAGATTTCCATAACTTCATGTCCACAATGAGTTTTTCAACTAATTCCTGTATTAGTTCCTGTATTAGTAATTTCATTTTGTTTATTTTCCTGAAATATTAGTACCATATCTGTTCTGAAAAATCAAAATATAAATTCAGAATGCAATAGTCACAAAATATGTAATGTTTTAGATACACGTACACAAGGACGTGGGAATGAGATTGTCATTTATTTTCCAGAAGAAAGAATAAGCTCTCCCTCAATATAGGAAAGCAAATATACAGGATCACTTACTATGTTGTAAGAAATGCTTGGAGTTATATATTTTGGCTCTGAGGGGAGCTAGTTTATTTTTGCAGGTTAGTGCTAAGTTTCTTTAATATCTGCTGGGTGAAGATATTATTCCAAAAATTGGTATGGGACAATATTTTAGCCATGCCATTCCTTAAAATCAGAGGAAATTCTAGTTCTGAAGTGATCCCTCACAGGAAGTTTTTCTATCCACCACTGCCTCTTCATTTCGGCCATCTGCTCACATGTTCTAGCAGGATTTGTATTTCATATGTACTTGTTTCCAAACTTCTCTTCAAGGCATTTCCATCACACTAAAAGCTGTCATCCTGGAACTTTGCCTAGAATTGCCAACAGTGGCTCTTTCTTCATCATCTATTGCTATAGTATTTCTACAATCTGTTCTGTATTAATAACCACTTAAGACTGAATAATGGCAGGAGTAATTTTAGGATTCCGTCAGTTCAAATGCTCTTCTAGCCACGATTTCCCCCTTCCAAAATTACCAGTTTCTATGAGCAATCTGGAGTGCTACATGTTCATTCATTCTTTGTTCGAAAGAACTTGGCAACCAGAACAGAAATTAGCACTTGAAGCTACCCTCAGAATAAAATAGAATTCAAGAAAGGGGTGAACCTCCATGGCATTTCATCTCTGAAATGCAGTGCTATCTGAGTTGCATGAAAGAAGTACACTAAACTTGTCTATCACAAATGAAGCATACAGCTTGTTTTATAGATACATAAAAATCTATAAAATTGGGGGTGAATGGATGATGGGGAAATGGGAATGTGTTAACATATACACTGTTGAATGTTGTCTTTTAATCTGCCTGATTTTAACCATTAGCCATACATCTCTTCAGAGGAATGCAAATTCTTATTTTATTTGTATGCATTAATAAAATGTGTGTTTCGCTTTCCAATTCTATAAACATGAAAGCACACACCTTAGATCAGTGTTTCTCAAACTGTAGCAATTTTAAGTTGTGTCACTTCAACTTCCAGAATACCTCAGCAATATGTTGGCTAAGGAATTCTGGGAGTTGAAGTCCACACATCTTGAAGTAGCCAGTTTTAACAAAACACTAAATTGTGCAACATTTTAATAGAACAGAGGATTGGATTGGTTTCCTCTTCGTACACATTCAGCCACTGTTATGATTTATTATCAAATGCTTTAATATTTGTGTTTTATTTCTAATCAATTTTGCAACCAAACTGTTTGGAATTTTGAAATCATGTTTCAAGTATCCTCTCAAAATGGCAGCCATGATGGGTGTGGCCAGTCACAAAATCTCTATTTTCCTCAAAGCAAAACTGGTAAGATTTAATTCATTCTCTAGTCTCCCAAAATATTCACTGTCATCTGTTCTTCTATTCTGACCAAAGAGTGCCTTATTAAACATAGCGGTTGGTATCATTTTTAATTTCCATTACTGCATCTGGAGGCTACACAAAAATACAATTTATACTTGAAGCTGGTGTGAAGTTTTGTATTTTAACAAAATGCATTTGTTAATTTAAAAGACAAACAAAATAAAGTGTCACCTCATGAATACCAAAGATGATGCCAAGTAATACTGGCAACTTGATGCTGGTAGAGTAGTAGAACTTTTGTTCAAGGATCAAAAGAATAAAATACAAATTAAAGAATGGGAACATTTTAAAAAAAAGAGCAAATCAATATTTAAATAAGTATAAAAGAAAGTGTCAGGGTTCCAAGTAACACCCCTAACCAATGAAGACTCCCAAGGCCAGCAATTCCTCAAAGTTCCATTTTATTACAGATGTCATATTGGCACATCTGGTGGAAACCCAAATTTGAAAGCTCCCGGGTTTCCCCCACCCAAAGGAAAGTCAAAGTCCCTTCCCCTGCACCCATATGTCCATCACCTGGTCCAATCAATCCACCATCCCAACTGGAGATGCCTCCCAGTCACTCCACTCCAAGTGCAGGCTGAACGTCCTTGACTTTCAGAGAAAAGAATGTTATTATGGCTAAATACCGGGGGTGAAATGCTCCCGGTTCAGACCGGATCCCCCGAACCAATAGCGATGGTGGCAGGTGGTTCAGAGAACCAGTAGCAAAAATCCCTGCCGCCCCCCCCCCCATGCCTAGCTGAGCTGTGCAGTCATCAGAGGCATTTTTTTTACCTTTAAACATTTTTTCTACAACCTCTTCAGCCGAAAAAATGCTTTTAAAAGTAAAAAAAATGATGATTGCACGGCTCATCTGGGATAGTCAGAGCCTTTTAAAAGCATTTTTTTCTACAACCTCTGAAGAGGTTGTAACAAAAAGTGCTTTTAAAAGCCTCTGACAATCCCAACTTAGTTGTCTGATTGTCAGAGGATTTTAAAAGCATTTTTAAAGAACCTCTTCAGCCAAAAAGGTTGTAGAAAAAATGCTTTTAAAAGTTAAAAAAAAAAAGGTGGCCATGCCCACCCAGTCACATTACCCCCCCCACCAAGCCACACCCACGGAACCAGTAGTAACACATTTTACATTTCACCACTGCTAAATGTACTTCTACCAACTCCATGCTAACCCCCACCTCCAGTTTCCCACAGACTAAGTGTGGCAGCCCTGAAGATCCAAAAGAAAAGATGGCCTCCAGTGCTGACAGAAAGTGTCGAATCCTAACCAATAAAAATAATTTACCTTCCATTGATCTCATTACATATAAACTTTATGGGCTTCATAAATCTATTCTTTCACCTTATTGACTTCTGTGATTAAGGACTTGTATGACTATATGCATCCTAAAAACCTCAGTGATTAAAGAAGCAGCTTGATCATAATGCATCTGCAAACAAAAAACAAAACAAACTCCCCACAAGAAATCAAAGCAATTTACTGCAGAATCTTCTCATTTTGCAAGAAGACTTTTTCAATTGGCTTGACATGCCATAACCAGAGGTGGCCTGCTGCCAGGTTGGACCGGTTCAGGCAAACTGTTTGTTATGATTCTGTGCAGTTTAGCAAGCCAGCAAATCCCACCACTGGCTGGCCTCACCCACCCCACCCTGCCTCACCACACCCTATCTCACCTCGCCCACCTTGGCAGATGGCTAGAGTCGTGCCAGATGTCTCCCACTCGCCCTTCACCTCAGGTTGGGGACATGCCAGTTCCTGCCTTTCTAAAGGGACATACCTCCCCACCACCACTGCCCTGCCGAATTGGCTCAATTACCTCCGCCCTGGCTGTTTCTCCTTCTTCAGAGGGCCCGTGATGTCTCTGCATCTTTCCCCACAACTGCCTCTTTCTTGGTCCCACAACCTTACCTTCCTCCCATGGCTGGTGGCAGAGAGGAAGGCAAGCCAGGGTGAGCCATTGCAGCTTGGCTCCCCCCCCGCCAGCATCTCGCCCTCCATCCAGATTCTTCACAGCTGCTGGGCCTCGCCTGCCTGTGGGTGGGCGGTGACCAGGGAACATGAGGCGATGCAGCTCGCATTGCCCCTCTGCCAGCCACCCCTACCCCTCCCTCGCCGTTGGCCCATGCACTTTGGACGAGCATGGACCACCACTGTGAGAATGGTAGGGGCCCAATGGGCTGCTGGAAGGTAAGACTGATGGTAGAGAAGGAAGATCTGCTCTGGTCTTGTTGCACTCAGCCGAAAGGCCATCAGGGGGATGGGACATGGCAAGGTTTGGCAGATATTTGGGCCCACTAGCTTCCATGAGGCCCAGGTGGGAAGCCTGAGAGAAAATACCTCCACTGAGGGCTGCCCACTCACCCATCCGCCCGACAGACTGTCCTGGAAGCAGCATGTGTGTCTCCTTGTCGCACTCTGGATGTGGGACCTGAAGTGGAGGGGAAGGCAAGTAGGCAGCATCCCAGAGCAGGTCCCAAAAGGCTGCAGAGCCTGACAGTGTCCCTACCACCACCACCGAGGAGGCCCTTCAGCTAAGCGCAGCAAGCCCGGAGCGGATCTTGCTTCCCCACCATCAGCCTTATTTTCCAGCCCATGGGGCTTGCACCCTTCTCACAAGGGTGGCCCGCGTTCATCCAAAGTGTGCAAGCCGGTGGGTGAGGGAGGGCAGGGGTGGCTGGCAGAGGGCGATGTGGGCTGCATCGCCTTGTGCTCCCTGGTCACCCCCCGCCCACCAACATGCAGGCGAGGCCCAGGAGCTGCAGAGAATCCAGACGGAGGGCGAGATGTGGGCTGGGGGGAGCTGAGCAGTGACAGCTCAGCCTTGACTCACCTTCCCCTCTGCCACCAGCTGCGGGAGGAAGGTAAGGTCATAGTCACAGCCAGCCAGAAAAGCTGAACCACTGCCCAGCCCAGAGTTGCTTACTGGGGTGGGCAAGTTCCCAGCCCTTTGTTTGAAAATCTCCCCAAAAAAGAGAGGGGAGGAAGTCCCACCCCCAGCCCCTTTGTTGGACCTGGAAGCCTTGCCTGCCAGGTTTTCCAGGCAATGTGGAACCAATCGTCCCTTCGCTCCCAGTCTCCAGGAGATTGGCAGGGAGTACCTGGCGGACTCAGGCTTTTTCCTCAAGAAGGAAATGCGCACTCACTGTTTCCCTCTATGACCGGCTTTGGAAAAGCCCGCTCTCACAATTGGAGTCCCTTTCCTCCAATACTTGTGCGGGGAACCCAGGCTTGGAGCAGCAGCAATGGTTTGGAGCTTGTTAAGGAGGACCGCTCTGCCCCAGCCATGCATTTTTCAGGGCTGCTTGGAGTGAAAAGCATGCAACATGCCGCTACTAAGCTCCTCCAGAGTTCCTTGTACGAGCGCTGGAAGAAAATTGGCTGATGGTCGGCTGCAGCCAGGATCTGGGCTTGGAGCAGCAGCAGATGGAGTTCAGGGCGCACAATCTACTCCTTAAGCTTCCAATGCCCAAAGCAGTGAACTGGAAGAGAGATTCTCCATTGTGCTGGTGAGTACATATGGACTGAGTGGGCTTTTTGCTTTTCCCCCCACCTCCCCATCCCGATCGAGTGCAGTGCAGAAAGCCCAATGCAGGCGGAAAACGGGTCGTTTCAATCGGCACCTCTCTTTTTTCCCACTAGCCTTCTTTTGCCAGCATGCACCAGGCAGGCTTGGCAGGCAGTCACGATCTTTAAATGGGCTTTTATTCTGTCAGCCCAAGAGGGGGGAAAGGGGCTCAGAATGATACATAGGAAATCACCCTGTCTCTGCAGCATTGGCCCACCTGCACCACCCCACCTTGCCATGAGTGACGTTGAGTTGGCCATGCCCACTCAATCACATGACCCCCCCCAAGCCACAGCCACCCACTCAACCAGTCACTAGGGGAACTGATTATTAAATTACTTGAAGCCCACCACTGGCCAAAACTAACATTAGACCTGGGTCTTACCAAAACCATTCCCTTCTGAGCATTGCTTTCATCCCTGGTATTGTCATTCCTTACAGAGAACACCAGAAATATTATCCTACTTTCATGAGCAACTATCATTTGTGTCCATCAATCATATCTTTGGTCAGAATGCCTTTTCCCCCTGCTCATAGTCTTGGCCTCTAATAACATTTAATTCTGGTACATTCAGCTGTAATTCTAAATGAAACGTTCCCCAAAGACATTGGTTGCATGCGAATATCCCATTGTTTTCTAGCTCTTCAACAGGTCCACTCACTCCCTCAACTTGTCAGAAGAGATTGTTTCCATCAGAACAAAAATATGAAGTCCTTTTTAACTTAAGATTTGGATATTTCCTAAGAAGCATTTACTGTCACCGCAATGGAAGAGATATGGTGGTAAGTTTCAAATTTCTCTCCACATTGTTCCAGTAACTGAATTAGATCGCTGATACTATTAATCTGAATCTTTTCTTCAAAATGAATCTTGTTTTATGGCCTCAATATAAGAGGAACAAAGAGCAGTATCAACAGTAATAGCCTGCAGGCTGCGATGGGGAATTGCTCTTCTGATAATGACTTATTTTGCAGAGAGACAATAAGATTATCAAATATCAGCTGATTCAATTGCCCAGGCTGAGAGGAAAGGTCACCTTGTTTCAGCTTTCCACACACTATATATATATAAAAAACATGATCTAATCAACAATATCTGGAAATCACCTAGCTCCCTAAGTAACACAAATCAGTTATTACAAGTCTTTAGAAGAATGCACTGGATCAGAATATCTTGCCAGCAGGCTTTTTCTAATAGAGGCCACAGAGAGGCTCATAAAAAACAATGCAGGAAAGACGTGAAAGCGGCCACATAGTCTTGTTATTTGGTCTGAACATGTGGAACTAACATCTGGAAGCTCCTTGCTTCTGAATGTGAAAGTTGTGGCTCATAAATGGACAGATGACTTCTCCACACTTTTGTGAAACAGCTTTTTTTTTTTTGAGACCCTCAACTGTAAGCATCTCTTATTGACAGTGATTTTCTTAACCAATTATAGATCTTTATGAAACAGCTTCTTTGTCTGAGCCTCAAATCTCCTGCTCATTAATTTTTACTGGGTGACTGTTAATGTTAATATTAGAAGTCAGACAGACATTCTCTTCATGCCTGGTTTTTAAAAACTTAAGATCAAATGCATGTATAAACACTGTCCAGTCACATTTGCCCTTAACTAATTTTTTTCAATTGAAAGAACAAGGAACAATTGCATGTTCATGGGAAATGGGAAAATTATAGAAAACAAGCTACATATATGTTCAATTCTAGGCTTACTGTGCTAAGTACTACAGAATTGGTTATCCTTGTCAATATTTGAATGCAATCATTTTATTGCAATTTGCAATAAAATAATAACAACACAGGATACAACTACAGCTGGAAGAAAGAAAATTGGAGATAGAAACAAATCCTGAATTCTATTCTTTTTGTGGCATCAGTAACTTTAGAGTATATCTTATACATGCAATCCTTGTTTAACAGCAATAATTACTGGAGGCTTTTCCATTGACTCTATTGGAAGCTGACTGTAAAGCAAAGTCAAATAGTGATCACAAACCTGGGACATTGCAAGTTATACAGATAGTCTTCAACTTATCACTGCAATAGACTCTGACAATTACAACTGTAAATCCTGAAGATTGTAAAGCAGGTCCTCACATGATTGACTATTTTTTTTTGTAGCAGTTATTAAGTAAACACAGCAGTCATTAAAAAAACACTGCACTCAATAAGCGAACACTGCACTCATTAAGCAAAACTATTATTTGCTGTGGGGCATTTTTTGCCAAAAACCAGATGTAAATGCTGGTTTTCAGCAAAAACATAAATTTGCTGAATTTATGGCAGATGGTTGTCAGAATTTCTGAACTGGGTAACTTTGGGAGAGGTCCATCATCACTTTGAATGGTAGTTAAGCAACCTTACCATTAGTCAAGGACTAACTTGCAAAGTTACTTTTTCAGCACTGTTGTAACTTTGCTTGCTAAACATGGCAATTCTTAAGTGAGGACTGCCTGTAAAGCAGTATTCTATTACTTGAATATCTTGTAGGTTTTTAAAAAA
>JANHZT010009977.1:4047-14284 GCA_032468215.1 Stegonotus admiraltiensis | reverse complement strand
GTCTGGAACACTCTACCTGATCCTGTTGTTAGTCTCGCTAATCCCCATACCTTTTACCTTAAACTGTCTACCGTGGATCTTTCATGTTTCTTAAGAGGTCCCTAAGGGGGCGTGCATAAGCGCGCCAGCGTGCCTGTCGTCCCTGTCCTACTGTCCCCATTTATATGCAATCATTCTATGTGTTTTGCCTATTTATATCATTTTATTTGTGCCAATTTTTTTCATGTGTCCATGTCTATATCTATACTGTTACTTGTTTCCTTGTACTTGTTGACAAATAAATAAATAAATAAATACACAAACAAACAAACAAACAAACAAATAAATAAATAAATAAGATGTCTCAGGCTGGCTCTGGAATTCTGGGAGTTGAAGTCCATCGATCTAAAAGGGGGAATAGTTGCCTAGCCCTGATGTAAATTTTTCCCTGGTGGATTTCATGTGTGTGGAAAGAAAAAAAAATAATGGACGTATTAGTACAGGTAGCTCTTGACTTACGACATGAAGCAGAAGTGCCTCGCTTCCTTTGCTGTCTGCTTTTGGTACCAGCTTCTCTGGCAATGCTTTCTCTCCCTGAGACTTTGCACCATTGTGCTATTTTGGTAAATCTGCACTGGCTTCTAAAAGCTGCAATGTCCTTAATGAATCTAGGTTCCAGGGGTGAAATCTTGCAGGTTCTGACAGGTTCTGGAGAACCAGTAGCAGAAATTTTGAGTAGTCCAGAGAACCAGCAAATACTATACCACCTCTGGCTGGTCCCAGAGTGGGGTGGGAATGGAGATTTTGCAGTATCCTTCCCCTGCCACGCCCACCAAGCCACACCCACAGAACCGGTAGTAAAAAAAATTTGGATTTCACCACTGCTAGGTTCCCACAGTGGCTAGGTGCAAAAGGTTGGCTGGTGTAGTAGGGAATGAGAAGAGAAGGTAGCTGGGTGAACAAATACTTGCTGGGGCTTCATGACTACTGCAGCTTGGCATTATACTACTGGGGTGGGCTGGGAAGCTACCTTAGGAAGCCAGAGAAACTGTAGCATCTGGGATAGCATGGTGGAGACAAGTCTGAAAAGGAGGCAACAAAGAAGTGAGGGGTTTTTGCTCAGGTGCCTACTTAAACTACTTACTCTAGTCCTACAATTTTCTTGGCAATACTTTGAAAGTGGTTTGGCTTTGCCTTCTTCCAAGGACTGAGAGTGAATGACTTAAGAATACCAAGCCGATTTCGATGCCTGAGAAAGGACTAGAATTCCCAGTCTCCTAATTTATAGTCTGGTGCTTTTAACACGATACCAAACTGGTTCTCGGTGCAGGTGTTTAAATCCAACAGATGCAGTCCCAGCTGTTATTTGTATTATTAATCAAACTTGCATAGCTGCCCGTCTCACCAAACGTAATTCTGGATGGCACACAAAAATCATATAAAAGTTACAAATATAAAAACGGTATATATAAAAAATCAAAAATCTATTTATTAAGAAATAAATACTATAAACAAATATACAAAGCCCTAGGCAAAGAGAGGATAAAAATGGCCACCTCAACAATGGAGTTATGTTATGCTATATAGATAGAATATTCATTTTGGGTCCATGGCCTTTTCTCTCTTTTAAATGCTTACTGAGCTTTTGTGTCTGAATTTTAAGACAGTGACTAATTGCCTAATTTAATTCTTCACACGTGCTGGAAATGCAACATGATTTATGCTGTTCTTGGGTTGAGAACAGAAAGTATCTGGGCAAGAGCAGAGGGATCTGGAAATGACGCTTTTCATATGGTATGTGTATATATGTATTCAAAGAAGAGAGCACATACTGCATAAAATAATTTTTAATCCCTCTTTGAAAAGTTCCCAGCTGTTTTGTTACAATGCATTTATAAAGTTTAAATCGTTGTTTAAAGTAATAGAAACCTAAGGCAAATGTTAGAACAGTGGATAGGCCTAGATCAGTGATGGCTAACCTTTTTGCCATTGTGTGCCAAAAGTGGTGGTGGTGGGGGATTGTGCACGTGTGTGCCCACACCCATAATTCAATGCACCCTGTCCCTCCACACATGCGTGTGTGACACCCCCCCTGCTCTCCCCCCACTTTTGGCACACAATGGCCCGGTGGGCCGGGTAAGCCCATTTTTTGCCCTCCACAGGCTCCAGAGCCTTTCTAGGAACCTGGGGAGGGCAAAAACAACTTGCCGGAAATTCCAAAGATTAGATAAAGGCTTACAAGAGTTGGCAATTAGCCCAGAAACCAGGTTTGCAAGGAAAATTCACTCCCAAATGCTCAACGGCTGACCAGACGAACACACATTGTTTCCTGCAATGTTTGCCAGCTGTGTGCAAACACAAATAGTCTAAGGGAGTGGCCAATTAACCCCAAGCCTTACTCTCAAGGAGACCACCTCCTGAATAACCATTCCTGCCTTTTGGCAGCTCTGCATGCTCGTGCATTGAGAAGAGGCTCCTCCACTTCACTCTCTTCACTTGAAGGAGTCTCTGGAGGATCTGAAGGCCCTGGCTGAATCTCTGCCTCTGGCATCACAACTTCTTCCGCCTCCTCGCTGTCCGACTCGAGCGCCGGCTGCACAGGCTGCTGGAGCAACACCACACCAGCCTCCTTGTCGTCAGGATCAACCACAATCCGCGCAGGCCGCTGGCGGGCCACAACAGCTATGAAAGTCAAAGGTGCCTCTGAAAAATTAGTGTACCATCCCAGCTGATTTAATGTGATAAAATCACTAAGTATTACTTTTTGTTTAGTATATTGTACAATGTGTTGATGTATCAAAATTGTGCACCAGATTGGCATAGTAGCATGTCCCAGCCTGCAGTATTATTTTTTTAAAAGGTTTTTAAGGAAAGCTTGGGGGTTTTTTTCAGTTGGTGTATAAGATTCGAAAACAGCAAGCAGCTGCTATATATGATTAATAGTGAAATTAAACTTGAAACAATCTGGTTACAGTTCTACACACACATGTAAGTGGAAATAAGTTTCATTAAACTCAACAGAAGTTGCTTTTAAATAGATAACACATAGCATTACAATTGCTATTGATTTTTAAGCTATTTGTACCAAAGGTACAAAGCAGTAAAGGTAATTGCCATTACAAAGAAAATTATAAAACCATCAGGATGATAGGGCATATATCCTGTTATCTTTCTTTCAAAAGCTTCAAATGTTTAAATTACTTTTGGCTTTGGACTCTCTTTTTAGAAATACGGACACGATTAATAGGCTCTCTGCCAGGGTATTAAAAGCCGATTATCAAGGGTGGATAGCATGGGATGCAGGCTGTATTAAGAAGAATAGTTGATAGACTTGTGTATGACTAGACAAGGATGGTTTCACCTGAAACACAGCCCATTTTTAGCTCATTAATATTTAACATTAATAATATTTAGTATGTATCAAGTACAAGAAGAACTTGGCACAGGAAGAGGAAGGATGCATTGCCAAATGTTTATAATGTTAAGCTAGTTTGTGATTTAGCAAAGGAGGAAAATCCGTCAGTAATTAATTTCCTGAATAAGCAGCATGAAAAGGTTAAACAAGAAAAATGTCTGTTTATTTGTGGGAAAGAACCTGTTCGCTTTATGATTGAGTTGGGAACTGTTACTGTATCTGCCTCAAGGAATTGACCTAAGAAAGTTACTGGTGAAACATCTGTATGTATTTCAAACACTCCAGATTAGCATTCTCTTAAACCAGAAGTCTTCAAACTTTGTCTAAGACAGAAGCTGGCTGGAGAATTCTGGGAGTTGAAGTCCACAAGTCTTAAAGCTGCCAAGTTTGAAGACCTCTGTCTTAGACAAAGGGCAGGCAGGGTGAAAGAAAGATGCTGAATAAATCCACGAGTCTTTATCTACCAGCCACAGCCTCTTATGATCAGTAAGTTATGAAGTACTAAAGATTGATTGCAACTAAAATTACACTACCAACAGGGAAAGGCTTTGCACCTGTTGTATCTCCGTAGTTTCCATGCTATCAACCATAGGATGCCCAACTGAGATCTGCCTCTTTTTGAACAAAATGTATCAAAAATGCTGTTGATACCTCCTTGATCCTCAAAAAAATTCATCTTCTTTTCTAGGTTTTATGATAATGGATGAATTGCTGGCTTCTCTATGATTTTCTATGTGTTGGATTTTTCAGAATGGCTATCTTTTGTCTTCTATCATCGCTTATAAATCCACTTTGTGAGTACAAGAGATGGGTATATTTTAGCAAATATCTATAGGTGTGGAGTTTGTGTTCTGGAATAACTTTTCCTGAAAAGTTTATTCAGCTCCAATAAAGATGAATATTTATAGCTCAGGGTTTGAATGAGGGATATTTGGTGCTCTCTGAGGTTGGTTGTTTTCTTGCAGACATTTCATTACTCTAACTAGGTAACATCATCAATGCTAGTAAGGAGTGGGGTTTGCTCTCAATTTATCTTCTAGTGGCTTTCCCTGGGGTGGTCTTAGAAGTTCTTTGGTGGTACTGTTTGCTTTTGGTTTCTTTGGCAGTTCCTTGATTGGGGTGTTGTTTACTTGATTGTTAATCTGGCCTTGGAGTTAATCTTGGAGTTCATGCATACTCATTGCTGGTGGAGAGATGTTTTGGTCCTGCCATATATACTATGCAAAAGAGACAATCAACACGCCAAAAAGGAAACAAAAGGACCAAAGCATCTCCCTACCAGCAATCAGCATCCAGATCAGCGATGGGTTGCTACTGGTTCACACCGGTTTGGGCGAACTGGTAGCAGCGGCAGCGGGAGGCTCCACCCACCCACCCGGAAGTCATCTAATACAATCTGCACATGCGCAGAAGCTTCTACACATGCACAGACTGGGCGTACACACAAGCACACCAGTAGCAAAGGTAAGTGAAAACCACCCCTGATCCAGATGAGCATAAATCAATTCCAAGATTAACATCAGACCAACAATCAGGTAAACGATACCCCAACAAGGAACTGCCAATAGCAATAGCAGTAGCACTTAGATTTATGTACCACTTTACAGTGCTTTACAGCCCTCTCTAAGCAGTTTACAGGGTCAGTGTATTGCCCCCAACAATCTGGGTCCTCATTTTACTGACCTCAGAAGGATGGGAGGCTGAGTCAACCTTGAGAATCGAACTGCTGAACTGCTGGCAGCCAGTAGTCAGCAGAAGTAGTCTGCAGTACTGTATTTTAAGCACTGGGCCACTGGGCCAAACAAGCCAACAGTATACAGCTCAATCGAAGAGCCTCTAAGACCACCTCAGGGCAAGCCACTAGAAGACAAACTGAGAGGAAACCCCACTCCTCACTAGCATTGATGATGTTACCTAATTTGGGTAATGAAACGTCTGCAAGAAAACAACCAACATCAGAGAGCACCAAAGACCCCTTATTTAGCTCTTCCTCCTCTAGATTCTTTTCTTCATGTGGTATCCTTTCTACCACAGCAAAACCAGGGGTGAAATCCAGCAGGTTCTGGAGAACCAGTAAGAGAAATTTTGAGCAGTTCGGAGAACCAGCAAATACCACCTCTGGCTGGCTCCAGAGTGGGGTGGGAATGGAGACTTTGCAGTATCCTTCCCCTGCCACGCCCACCAAGCCACGGCCACAGAACCAGTAGTAAAAAAAATTGGATTTCACTGAGCAAGACTATTATAACTTGAATCTGTCAACTTAAGAAAATAAGTTGATTATAAGCCTGAAGCTTCAGTGATGGGATCATAGAATTTCCTTTAAATATTCTTGGAATCTTGTAAAAAAAAAGGCAGGTACTTTGACAAAGTTTTGACATGATCTCTGACTCCACAAAATGAGGCCATAGACAATGATTCAAGGAGATACTCTGAAATCTTTGGAGCCACGTTTCACCATTCATAGCAAATAACATTCCAGATGGTCCAGCAATATGAAGCTTCTGGCTTGGGCAGGGATTGTATATTTTCATTTGATCTCCATGGAGATGGTGAAAAAGAGGGAAGGCAGTATGTGTATCTCTAGTAATCCTTACAAGAAGAAATTTTTCTTTTGGTTTTCAGCTTAGAGCGGCAGATTGTATTACGCATCCCAGCTAAAAGTTTTTGTAAATCACAATCGTATTATATTTGTGATGTTTATAGTCCATAGGCGGGAACTGTAGCACAAAATCAGCCACAAAAGCACCTACATATAAAGGGTAGAATATAAGGGCGGGGGAAAGTCATATGTATCTTCCTGTGCACTGTGGTTCTGATTCAAAACAGAGCAACACATACTATTAGCTAACACAAATCTTTATTTATGACATGTGGTTTTGCTCCAGTTCCAAAGTTCCATGTCCTTCACCTATTGACAGAATCTTGCCAGCTATATATTGCATATATATACTCTGTGAACAGCTAGGGAGGGGCCATCTTAATCTTCTTACCTACCAAACTTTCAAAACTCTACTACCTCTTTGCCCCCCTGAAAGCAGCCCCTCCCTCTTGGGACTCCAGACTACATTCCCACCACAAAGATGCGTTTCACAATCTGGAAATGAATCAGAAGCACCAGGCCAGACTGTAGCACTGATGTATAATGTAAACCACAGGAATCTTCCCACCTCCATCATTTCCTCCACCAATATGGAGGATTTTTGGAATCGGGTCTCTGAAAACAATCAAGGGCAACGAGAATTTATTCAGAGACCCCAGTGCCATCAAGGATAATGGCATTCAGAGCAATTTTGCTTGGTGCTCTGGTTGGAAATAATCTCTCATATTAAAAATAATGGGCAGAAAGCTAATTATATGTCATGGTGAATGGAAATCCTTTTAAAATGGTGGTTGAACCCACCTCCACCCCCAGTTCTTGTATGGAGGCACATTTAACAGAGAAAGTTCATAGTGTAGCAAGATATTAATTGCTTTCTTTTAATTGCGTTCCCACTGCTGTATCAGAAGACAGTCATAGTAAGGCTGTTTTCCCCCAACTTACTTAATGATGAAACTGCAGGGTGGGGGACAATTAAAAACAGAAACTAGTAACATAGACCTTACTGAAACTGCTTTTGTCTAACAGCCCTTTTGTCCTAGACCTAGAGGGTTTTATTTAAATTAAAAGAAACTCCTTTGTCAAGCTGACAATAAGCAAAGCTCTTAAAAATAGAATATATTTCTAATTAAAATGCAATAAATGTGTAATTCCTTCATCTACAGCAGCAGTGATCCTAAAATTTTGTACAGTAGCCATTTGTGATAAGGCTATGAGGAAAAATAGCTAATCCCCTGTGATAAAGCAGAAGAGAAATCCTTGATAATTAAATCTATAACTAGTTAGTGAGAAAATGTACCATTCTGCTAACATCCTATCCTTAGATCTTCTTCTCCTCATTCTGGGTTGTACTTGTAAAAGTAGAACTTCTGACATTAACTAACTGAGCCTGATGTGACGATATAGCATATTATGTCATTAAGTCTAAACTTGGAATCATGGCTTATTTGAAGCTGCTATTGCACCTTTTATCAATTTATAGAGGGCAAGTATCAAAAGTGAACCCATTCCATTATAATATTGGTGTCTGAAGAGACTGGAGATATTTATTTCAAGTGGATTCCATATTTCAATCATTTTTAATTAACTTGTTTTAAATTCCTTTTCTGAGAGTTCCTTGACATTCTCTAAAGTGATTGTGATGCCCAAGGCATGTTGGACTCTGCACTTAAGAAAATCCCTCACCTACCTACCATTATTCTTTTCATGAAATGGTAATATCTCATTTAGCTTGATCCTCCTGTATAACTCATGCCATTTTAATTGGGAAAAGTAAGTATAGTAGCAGGATGGTGGATTTGCAAAGTTTCTGTTTAGTGTTCATGCATATTTTTATGTATTTGCTAGATTGAGTTAAGGGTTATAAATGGGATAAAGATGATAACGCAGTGATATCCCATAACATTTTAATTTAATGAATGATCTTACAACATTTCACAAAAGAACACAAGGCAATACTTCAGTTCTGATATGAAGGATCTCTAGCTTTTCCAGTGGCTGTAGTAATTTTTGGTTCTGATTTTTTTACTGAGTTCAAAATTAGGAAAAGGATAGTAAAGAGGGATCAGATAAAGAGAGGCTAGGAAAGCATCACTTACCATTCAAAACATGTATTTACTTATTAGATTTTTAGCCTGCCTTTATTCTTTTTATAAATAACTCAAGTTAATGAGTTAACTTGAGTTAACACATAATGCTCCTTCCTTCCTTCCTTCCTTCCTTCCTTCCTTCCTTCCTTCTTTCCTTCTTTCCTTCCTCTTTTCCCAATGACAGCAAACTTACGAAGTGAGATTGGCTAAGGGAGAGTAACTGGTCCAAAGTCACTCACTGGTTTTCATGCCTAAAGCAGCACTAGAACTCTGAGTCTTTGAGTTTCTTTGAGCCACTACCTTAACCACTGCACCACACTAAATATATTTCAATAACCAAGACATATGAGAGCTAGTTTGATATAGTGGAGAAGCACCAGGCAAAGAAACCCCAGGAAACTATGAGTTCAAGTTCCCCATAAGGCAGGAAAATCAGCTGGGTGACCTTTGGCCAGTCACTATTTCTCAGCCCTAGGAAGAAGTCAAGAGCAAGCCATTTTGGAAAACCTTGCCAAGAAAAATGCAGGAACTTGTCCAGAAGTTACCAGGATCCAAACTGACTTGAAGGAAGCCAACAACGATGCAGCATATCAATAGACGTTTTTGCCCTGCATGATGCATTTGTATTCAAATGATCCATTAATCTATATGCAATTAGTAATGGGATTATAGAATTACAGAGGTGGAAAGGAACCTTGGAGATGGATAATCCGTGACCTTGAATTCTGGGAATTACGACTAAGTTGTGGTTTTTTTCAGACAATCACCATGTGACTGTGCCATATTTTATAACTTTTTTTAGTGGTTGTTAAGCAAATGCTGTGGTCATTCAACGAATCCATTTTATCCAATGGACATTTTTTTTGCTGGAAACTAAAAGAAACTGAAAAAAAATGTTGAAAACCTCAATCAGGTGATTGTAAAGGTGATCTGGTTGCCAAATGCTCAAAATGTGATCACATGATCATGAGGGAGTGGGGCTGTCAGGACTTTGAAATTGGGTCATAAGTACCTTTTCGACTTCCAATATACCTTTGAACAATAGCTTAATCAATGGTCATTAAGTGAGGATTACCTGTAGATGCATCATTCAAAAAGACATGAAGTAACCATGATGAAGGTTTTATATTTTTAGGAAGGTGTAACTTATCTTGGGAAATTTATCATTTGCTTTTGGAAACCAACATCTATATCTTCACGTTTGGGTGGATGATGCTATACACCAGGAGTATCCAACCTTGGCAACTTTAGGACTTGTGGACTTCAACTCCCAGAATTCCCCAGCCAGCATGGCTGGCTGGGGAATTCTGAAAATTGAAGTCCACAGGTCTTAAAGTTGGACACCCCTGGTATATACCCAACTAGTAGTGTCTATAGGGTGTAGTCCAAAAAGATGAGAGCCATTATAAATCCATCAAACCTCCAATCTTCGTGTGTGTGTGTGAGTGTCATATGTGTGAACTACCCAACACCCAACCAATGTGTGGATGGATAGATGGACAGCTTAGATGCCAGTCCAAGGTTATCAGGCTAGTGAAAATCATTAGGAAAACATAATCCAGCTTTCTTTCTGACCATCAAGAGAACAGCCAATATTTATGAATTATGGAACGTAGAAAGAAAAAGCCTAGATTTTACATTCTGGCGCACCAATCATATTTGTGCATTTGGCTTCATTCTTATCTGCAATAAAAAACAGGTTATATCTGAGGATTCGCTTCCAAGGCAATTCCTGAACAAGAGTCTGGAAAACTGAGATTTATTGCCAAGCCATAGTGGGAAGCCTGACAATAATAGTATTACTTTTAGTCCTTCTTCTGAGCAAGAATAGTTTAATTTATCTCACAAGTCCTTTTCTGTTGCTTTGATTCCTTTTGAGAAAACTGTATGACATCATTCCACCCAGTTTTTGTGTGTCTTTTTATACTAAAAGTATTTATTAGATAACAGATATAAGTATAAACATGATTATGAACACATGAAATGGATACGTATAAAAGGGGACATTAGGCCAGGGATGGTAGGCACGTTGGTGCACTTATGCATGCCCTATAGGCTTCAATCACTCACACATCAAACACACACCAGAGGTGGGTTTCAGCAGGTTCTGACCAGTTCTGGAGAACCGGTAGTGGAAATTTTGAGTAGTTCGGAGAA